>JAGSMP010001026.1:0-72769 GCA_029286625.1 Parnassius orleans | reverse complement strand
GTAAAACAGTTTTAAGCCTTTATTGGTTCAAATTATTTTATTTCTTACTATGAAACATGTTACAGTTCCATTACTTATGTTACTCTACACATATGTTCCAAATTGAATAAAACTGTTTTTACGGATTTTATTGCGTTTAATTTTACTATTTTGATTCCCGACGTTTAGGGTGTTTTACAGCACCCATGGTCACGGGGGACTGAGGTGTTTGACGTCCCAATGTCATAGTTAGCCCGGCTACCTTCAGTTTTTGAATATTAATTTTGGTCCGATCTACGCAGAATGAGCTTACAGTATCTTGAAGTCTTAGTCTAGCTCAGCAGCACAAGAAGAGGAATCTGGCGGCAATAGTTCGCTAGCACTCGATATGGAAAGGGAAATGGATGTGGGCATATGCAAGCGGATTCGAGAGAGACAGACGATGATTGGTCTGACGCCGACAGCATCATCAGTAGCAATAAGAGCAGAAGGTCCAGTATACTCCTCCAGCTTACAAGCGCGCGGGTATTTCAATGGACCTGGCCACGCAACGCGCCAATGAGTTTTTGCTTTCCGTAAAGAAGCCTCGAAAAAGGGGAACATGAAACGAGAATGCAAAAGTGAGGTGCATGATTACAGGGCTCTACGAGACTGTGCTATCATTGTCGGACTTGCCTCGTCACCGGCTAGCCCTTGAGCAAGAAAAATCGCGCAGCAAAGGAACTAATTAGAGAAAGGGCTCACAATAAACAATTAACGAAATCCAGACTACTCATCACGGCATGATCAAAGCTACATATGAAGCCATTACAACAACAGGTAAAGCTGTCGATGCTATCAGAAACTGGCTTAGTTACGAAATGGATGAACCACTAAAGGCTATAAACAGAATTAACGTAGAAGTCTGTAGTTTGCAGCTAACTCAAGCCTGCTACCTGCGATAGCCCCAATAGCACATACTGACCTTACACTGATAATCTGGCACATCTGTCTGAGACGGTCATTGAAATGGGCAAACAACTTGAAAATCTAAACAACAGTAAACGAACTTGCCAGATCTCAAGGTGAGGCACAACAACCCGTCCAAACAGAATCAAAGCCAGAGGACCCCGTATTGAGGATATAGTAAGCAAACTTATGGAAACAAAAGAAATGATACGAACACTAAAGCATAGAACAGCTCTCAGCGAAATAACAGGCAATATCCAAAAAGAGGATCTAGAAACGGTGATAAAACCTGTAGTCGACATGATTAAAACGCTACACTCAGAGATGAATGAATTAAAAGAATGTAGCACTGCGCAAACCGTCTTCCAGGGGAACTCAGGATTGGGTTCTGAATTGGCAATTGCGGATATTAACGAAAAAATTTTGGAACTGAAACAAGAATACAACAGAACATATGCAAACATTCACAGAAACGAAGAACAGTATAGTAAAACAACACCACAATCAGAAGGCATAAAGCCAATTCAGCCCCACAGGCCCACATACGCAGAAGCAACAGCAACACCTCGATACGCCATGATCGTAGAGTCCATAGACCCACGATCAACATGTGATGAGATCCTGAAACAAGTTAGGTCAGACGTTGATCCCGTAGAACTTGGTGTAAGGGTGAATAAGGTGACAAAATTAAGAAATCAGAGAGTGGTAATATGCTGTGACTCCCCTGAAGACAGGCATGTTTTAAAAACAGCTATACGAGACTCATGCAATAAACTAACTGTTTCGACACCACCCGTGAAACACCCACAACTGCGCCTGGTGGGAGTTACGAACGATCTCAATGATACGAAATTGGCTAAAGCAATCACAGTGCAAAATTCTAAATTAATCACAAACCTGTCTGAAGAACAGAAATTAGTTAGAATTCTTCGCAGAACAAAAGGCAGAACCGTGAACTAAGTAACGTCATACTTGAAGTCTCTGCAAATGTGGAGTCACTTAAAGGATCAAAAGTTGCGTATCGGATATCAGGTGGTCCCTGTATCGATCAGTCCCCACTTACCCAATGCTACAAGTGTTTAGGCTTCAATCATAGAGCAAAGGACTGCACAAAAGAACTGGGCTGTGGCTACTGCTCAGGGGGCCATGATACTAGAACCTGTACCAACCGGAATGCCGCTCCCATTTGTGTTAACTGCATAACTTTGGCAAAGAACATGCAATACATCCAGCATATAGTCCCGAATGCCCAGAGTGGCAAAATGGGATAAAATAGCAGTTCAGTCTCTTACTAAGAATCAGATGACACACATTATAAAACAGTTACATCAGGCCCTTCAGGCAATAAAAATGTCATCAAAATAGTTCAATATAACCTCGATCGAGGACGCGCGGCAACTATAGAATGCTTACGCGCAGCTACAACGGAAGGCTACTCAGTGATACTAATGCAAGAGCCTTACGTTGGAGCTAAATCACATGTAACCGTTGGATCGCAGTACCGCGTCATACAAAAGATCACAAACGATAAAACAAAACCGGTAAGATCCGCAATAGTCATCACAGACCCTAATATTCAGTTTACCATAAACCCTAAATTATTAACTGAAGATATTGTAGGAGTTGAACTAAATATAGGTCACACTAACGTAGGCTTAATTAGCATGTACTTACACGAGAAAGGAATAATCGAAGAAGACTTAAGCACGATTAAAAAATTCAAAGAAATAATGAACACTGAAGACGTCATCATCGGAGGCGACGCTAATGCAAGCAGTATCTGGTGGGGCTGCAAGGCGGATGACAAAAGGGGAACTCTGTTAATGGAAACGGTAGCAGAACTCAATCTCGATACTAAACACTGGCAAATCTCCTACATTTAGCGCATATAGAATGGGTTCACTTGCTCGAGCATAATTGACATCACATTATGCACACATCCTCTCTGCTACACAAAATCAATAACTGGAGACACGGAGAAATCTTATCAGCAAAGAATCAGCAGCTCTTTTAGCTGAAACATTTTACCAAAGGATAGTTGTAACACGGACACAGAAGAGCAGTCAGAAATAGGGAAAAGTAAAGAACTCATTACGCAGATTAATAATCAACAGACTGATACCACGCGACTATTTACAAAAATCGAAGTAGAACACATTCTGAATAACATGGACCCAAAGAAAGCACCAGGGGAAGATGGACTTACATCAGATATATGCCAAGAATCTTACAAGAGCAATCCAGACCTTCTCGTTTCAATATATAACAAATGTCTGGAGTTGGGCTACCTTATAACTGAAAAGAGCGACTATAAAAGTGATACCCAAACCGAACAAAAACGACTATACTCAGCCTAAATCATATCGCCCCATTGGTCTCTTGCCAGTACTGGGAAAGATATTAGAAAAACTTTTCACGAACAGAGTTCAATGGCAGTTAGGCAACGAAGAAAAAATGAATCAGAGGCAATATGGATTTACTCCACAGCGCAGTACGGAGGACGCACTCTACGACATTATTACTCTGATTAAAGAAGGACTTCGAAGAAAAGAGATAATAGCACTGGTATCACTAGACATAGAAGGTGCATTTGACAACGCATGGTGGCCTGCTATTATTAAAGAACTAGAAAATAAACGAGTCGAACCAACCATGCTAAGACTTATTACTAGCTATCTATCTGGTAGAGAAATCAGCTTAAACTATACAAACGAAACAACAAGCCTACCCACAAGGTATCCAAGGCTCAACTTGCGGACCCATGCTGTGGAATATCCAATTGGATCCTTTGCTGCAAGCAACAGAAAACGCACCTGCGCATGTACAGGCCTTCGCAGACGACATATTAGTTGTAGCCTCAAACAAGGATGGAGAACAATTGGAGAAAGACATAAATAACACCTTAAAAATAATAACAGAATGGGGACGCAAGCACAAACTGAAATTTGCCCCTCATAAAACACAAACGACCATCATCACCAAAAAACTGAGATACCACTGCCCAAAGCTACTTATTGATGAAGTTGTCCTAACATACTCGGACCACCTAAAAATACTTGGACTCATAATAGATAAAAATTTAAACTTCAAGCCCCATATAGACTATGTCTGCTGCAAAGCCATCAATCTATACAAAATTGTATCTAGAGCTGCAAGAGCACAATGGGGCCTGAACTCGACATCGTGCGAACAATCTACCTAGCAGTAGTGGAACCCACGATCCTTTATGCAGCCAGCTGTTGGGCAGAAACCACAAATAAAAAGTATATAGAACGAATCTCAATAGAATAACGCATGTTCAGTATCCGTATATGTAAAGGACACAAAACCATCTCTCATCTCAAGTGCACTTTTAGCTCAATTATTCCATTAGCTCTACGAGCTAAAGAAAACGCGGAGGTATACGAAATCAAGAGAGGTAAACCTATAAAGTCACTCCCAGGAAGGTGCCTGAGAGAGGATTAGTCCATATCATCTACCACCCCTGCCGACAGACGACAAAGAGAATTTAAATTAATAACAAAACAAGAAGACATAGACAACATTAATAACAACTGGATGAATATTTATACAGATGGAAGCAAGATTAACAAGGTCGGAGCTGCAATTACGGTCTGAAAAATGGTAAAGAAATCAAAAACATTACTTGTAGACTTGAGAGCTATTGCAGCGTTTATCAAGCGGAATTGATAGCCATCCTAAAAGCGATCAAATTCGTGATAGATAAAAAACATTCTCATGCCAATATTCTAAGCGATTCTAGATCAGCAATAACAACCATTTGCAACCCATCAGCACTAAATCCCATCGCTGCAGAAATAAATTCAGAGCTGAACATCCTAGAAAAAGAACGGGAAATACATTTTACTGGATAAAGGCTCATTGGGGCTAACGGGAACGAGAGAGCAGATGAGTTAGCTAAATATGCTGCTAATCATAAAAAGCAGAGACCCGCATACGACTTGTTCCCATTGTCATACGCCAAGTACCTCACCAGAAACCACACCCTGCTAAATTGGCAACACAAGTATGAAGAGGCATCCACCAGCGAAACCACACGAACTTTCTTCCCGAGCGTCACGACAGCATACAAAATACTTAGATATATAAGCTTAACTAACATTATAACGCAGTTACTAACAGGTCATGGTGGAAATAAAGCCTATCTTTACAGGTTTAAGTTGGCACCGTCCCCACACTGCACATGCGATAATAGCTCATACCAAACACTTGAGCATAATTTTAGATTGCCCACGTTTTGGCAAAAAGGTTTGAGCGAATGCAGCATGGGAATGGATATAGACTCTAAGAACCTAAGTTTAATTATGGCAGATGACTTTGCAGATCTTATTTTATAGGCTTTGCTCTCTATATTAAAAGTCATTAATAAAGAGAACGGAAGCAAAGTGGTGGACTAATTAATATACAATATGCGTATATTCGCAATAGTATAAGAAAATAATTATAAAATATACATACAAGTGTAAACGTGGGTGTATATGTGAGAGTGTTAGTGAGAGTGTGAATGTTTATGTGTATGAATGTGTGTGCGTGCATGCGTATGTATGTATGTATATTTAATAAGATAATGTCAAGGATAAGAATAGAATAGTATGTGAACAAGTGCAAATAGAATTTAATAAATAAAGCTACTATAAGAGAAGGTATAAAAAATATAAAACATATATACGAGATTGCGTGAAAATACTACATATTAAGTTTTATTATGTTTAAAAACGGATAATAACGTAAAAAGAAAAGAAAATAATAATAACAGTAAACCATAATATTCCACTAATGCACAATGTAATCGCTAGTTATGTATCTTAAATAATCGTATATTATTCTATTCAACAGCAAAATGTATACAAATGTAAATAACCAACTGTGGAAAGTTCAAATGTCATATAGACACAAGTTAAATTGAAAAGTATGTTACGAGAAAAATGTAAGGTAATAAATTTATGTAAAACTATGTTTAAGTAATAAGAACGACACGAACGGATAAAAAAAGCAGAAATATCAGAGGAAAAAAAAAATTACAGAAAAAAGAGTACCGCAGAATAGTGGTAGTAGAATAGTTTCAACAAAAAAAAAAAAAAACCTAACCTAACCTAACCTAACCTTTTTTTTTTTTTTTTCGGGGAAATCATGGATTACCTCCGCCTGGGAAAGGAGTGAGGGTGCCGGACTTACCGGCTAAAACCACCCTGGTGTCCTCGCACGGCGCGCGGGGCCGCGGGAATCCCAACCTTCCGCAGCCCCACACTAGTGCCGCCCGGTCTGTCCGCCTGTCTCCGCACGGGGTAGTGAGGTGTCTGACTACCCCGTGCATCGCCTCAGAGGCGCGCGCGCCGACCCGCTCGCGCCTCCACCGGGTCCATCGAAGAGGGGGCGGGACTTCCAAGTCCTCGCCCCTGGACCCATTCATGGGGCTGGAAAGGCGTTGTCCGCCCTTCTCCTGCGCTCGGTGCGCCTCTGCGGCCGGGGAAGGAGTCGAGACTCCTTTCTCCTGTTCCGCAGTTTCCTTCTGCGACATCACGTCCTCGCAGAAGGACACCACCGCGTCCCACGACCTGCGCTACCGACCATCTTCCGCACTAAGGCCGGCAGCGACAGATCGCTCCCTACTCATTTGTGAGAACACGGCGCTGCTCCTCCCAAGCTGCACACTCGGCGAGCGTGTGTTGCGCCGTGTCCTCCCCGCAATGGACGCAGTGGTGGCACTGAGCGTCCGGCTCCCTGTCTATGCGGCACAGGTACTTGCCGAAGCAGCCGTGCCCCGACAGCACCTGCGTCACCCTAAACGACAGGGAGCCGTGCCTTCTCCCGAGCCAGTCGTCGAGTACTGGGCGGATCGCCTCGACGGTAGCGAGGCCGGCGGTAGGGCGCAGAAGCCTTTGCCGCCATTCCGCCACCAAGACCTGACGGAGCTCCTCTCGGCGCAGCGCGATCTGTCGCTGCACCGGCCTCGAGCCCCGTGCCCGCTCTTCCTCGCGCCATCGATATAATGACGCGAGTACTTTCGCCTCTAGGTCCCAGGGCGGGGATCCGGCCAGGACGCAAGCCGCCTCGTAGGAAATCGAACCTAACCTAACCTAACCTAACCTAACCTAACCTGTAGGAAGGAAGGAAATTACCTGTAGGAACATCTTACAAAGTTTCCAACTCGGAAGTCATCATGAGTTTTGGGTGCAGCTCGAGGAGGCAGAAGCCGCAATTTATGACAACAAAACATCTACAGTCATAAGAGGTAAAATCATACATGGCGGCTTATAGCGGGTCAGCGGGCTTCGTATCCTGGATGAGGAGGAGACAGAACGAAAGGGAGAGTAGTATTCAAAACTCCAACGACCCTATCGTTGTCACCGCCTGTTGCACCAGGGTGATGTTAGAAGACAGGATCCTGAAAATGGCGGAAGCCATCTCGAACCTGTGAAATGGGAGATCCTTGGGAGCTGGACGGTGCTGACAATAAATTGGTCAATGGAGTCCGGGATGGGAAAACAACTTGTTATAAACCAATCTGATGCGGAGAATGATTTGATTGTCACTACAACAACAGAAGCAGCTAAAGACCTCAGGAAAATTAACCAACCGCATAGGCAATGACGCAAAAACAAAAGTGCGCACTATGGCCTCAATTTTAGTAAATGGTATGAGAAGCCAAACCAGAAGATGCACTGACTTTAGTCGACGAAGCCTCATGAACTATTTCTGGGCCATAGTAATGGCAATGCGACTGAGTGGAGCGGAAAAATACTGCTCATCGGTGACATCAATCAACTTCCATATATCGACAGGGAAAACCTCTTCGCGATGCAATATACTGCCCAAGCCTCGTGACCACAATCAGCTAAGAACTCCTGTGTACACACCGGAATCCTATGGATGTGGCATATGCCCTCAGTGAAATCTACAATGGCATATTCATCCAGATCTCAGGTGCACTCACTGAAAGGAAAAGGTACACGGAGTCGTTATACCAGGTACCCTACCCAACACTTTATATCTTGTATACACAAGCAGAAAAGGAGTCCCTACCAGCCAGGGATATGGTTCGGGTCCTGGTCGGACTTTAACTGTACATGAGGCCCAAGGCTCACATACGGGACAGTGGTCATAATGAGGACAACAACAGAGAAGCATAAAATTTATGACAGCGTCCAACTCGCAGTAGTGGCAGTGTCCAGGCACACAGTCTCTGTGTATATTACACGGACGATTGCGATGATGCGACTGAAGGCTGATTAAGAGCGCAATGGCTGTGACAACAAAAAGGATTAGAGAATATAACTTAAAAATGGCATTACGAAGCAGAGACGCAGCTGTCGTGGAGGCCCTGACAACGGCGCATCAACACAGCTGAAGACGGAGCGGCCTACGATAACAAAAAAAATGTATATATTATAAAATATAGTATAAGTTAATACAGCATGTTAGGAACTAGATCTAAGTTAAAAGTACACTAGAAAAATAGAAATAATGGCGCATCTGTAATAATAATTATAACAAAAAAATGTAAATAATAATTAAAAAAAAAAAAAAAATAACAAAATATATATATGAAAATATAAATTATAATAAAAAAAACTAAAAAAAAAATAAGATTAAAAAAATGTATATATTATAAAAATATAGTATTATAAGGTAAAACAGAGGAAAAAAACCAAACAAGGGAAAAAAAAAAAAATAAATAAATAAATAAATAAATAATAATAATAAATACATTAATAAAAAAAAATATGTGAACTCACCTTAGGCTTAAGTAAATTTACTAATACTAGTAGTAAGGAGTAATGTAAAATGCAAAAGTTAATAAAGAAAAATAAAGCGAAAAAGGTACGGACCTCGAGTCTGTAGTGCAATTATTTATAAAAAAAAAAAAAACCTAACCTAACCTAACCTAACCTAACTTTTTTTTTTTTTTGGTGGGGAAACTCATGGACCACTCCGCCTGGGGAAAGGCGGTGCCGGACTCTTACCGGCTAAAACCACCCTGTCTCTCGCACGTGCGCGCGGGGCCGCGGGAATCCAAATTCTTCCGCAGCCCCACACTAGTGCTGGCCTGGCCTGGTCTGTCCGTCTCTCCCACGGGGTAGTGAGGTGTTCGACTACCCCGTGCATCGCCTCAGAGGCGCGCGCCGACACCCGCCGCGCCTCCGCCCGGATCCATCGAAGAGGGGGCGGGACTTCCAAGTCCGCCCCTGGACCCATTCATGGGGCCGGAAGAGCGCTTAGTAGCACCCGTTTCGGCCCCAGCGGCGGATCTGGTCTCGGCTCCGCCGCCAACCAAGTTTCGGCCGTGGAGGGTGGGAGAGCGGCGCCTCGCAATACCGACACCTCTCCCCGCGGCCCCACCACCACCGCATCAACGGTGCGGTTCGTCTGGAGTCGCGGAGGATAGCGAGGCGCATCGCCATACCAACACCTCTTCCTCCGCGACTCCACCTCGGCTGCAGCAAGGGAGCGGACCAACCTCCCGCAGCAGTCCACCGACACACATCCGAAGTGGGTTCGCCGAGCCCACACGGAGTGGTTATCTCGGCCGGCCCTACACCTCGGGCCAGCCAAGCGGTTCCTCTTGTTCACCGCGGGTGACCAAGCTACGGCATTAAGCCCCCGCCACGGCAGGCGGGAACCCGTTCGGGGAAACTAATCTAACCTTTATTTTTTTATTTTTTTTCGGGGAAATCATGGACTACCTGGGGAAAGGCGGAGGGCGTGCCGGACTTACCGGCTAAAACCACCCGGTGTCTCCTCGCACGTGCGCGCGGGGCCGCGGGAATCCAAATTCTTCCGCAGCCCCACTCAGTGCTGGCCCGGTCTGTCCGCCCGTCTCCAGCACGGGGTAGTGAGGTGTTCAATTACCCCCGTGCATCGCCTCAGAGGCGCGCGCCGACACCCGCACGCGCCACCGGGGCCATCGAAGAGGGGGCGATTTCAGCGTCCCTCGCCCTGACCCATTCAGGCCGGAAAGGGCGTTGTCCGCCCTTCTCCTGCGCTCGGTGCCTTCTGCGGCCGGAAGGAGTCGAGATCCTTTCCTGTTCCGCAGTTTCTGCGACATCACGTCCTCGCAGAAGGACACCACCGCATCCCACGACTCTGCGCTACCGACCATCTTCCGCACTAAGGCCGGCAGCGACAGATCGCTTCCTACTTCATTTGTGAGGACACGGCGCTGCTCCTCAAGCTGCACACTGGCGAGCGTGTGTTGCGCCGTGTCCTCCCCGCAATGGACGCAGTGGTGGCACCGAGCGTCCGGCTCCCGTCTATGCGGCACAGGTACTTGCCGAAGCAGCCGTGCCCCGACAGCACTTGGCGTCACCCTAAATGCCAGGGAGCCGTGCCTTCTCCCGAGCCAGTCGTCGAGTACTGGCCGGATCGCCTCGACGGTAGCGAGGCCGGCGGTAGCGCAGAAGCCTTTGCCGCCATTCCGCCACCAAGACCTGACGGAGCTCCTCTCGGCGCAGCGCGATCTGCCGCTGCACCGGCCTCGAGCCCCGTGCTCTCTTCCTCGCGCCATCGATATAATGACGAGTACTTTCGCCTCTAAGTCCCAGGGCGGGATCCGGCCAGACGCAAGCCGCCCAGGAAATCGTGCGATACCTGCGGACGACTCTGACGGCCATCGCCCTTGCGGTTTTCGCAGCATGGCGAGAGTGCTGGCCGTCATGTCCATCGCCCCACAGGGCCCCATACAGGGCCATGGACCGCACGATTCCCACGTACAACCGTCTACAGGCGGCACCGCCCCAAGCTTGGGAAGCAACGTTGAAAGCGCGCCCGCTGCACCCATCAATTGGGCGCCAGCCGCCGGAAGTGGGGTCCGAATTCAGCTGTCGAGTACCAATCCCAGATACTTTGGTGGACTCGACAGCTATCCGGCCCCGCAACCAACCCAACCTAACCTAACTTTTTTTTTTTTTTTTCGGGGAAATCATGGACTACCTCCGCCTGGGGAAAGGCGGAGGGTGCCGGACTCTACCGGCTAAAACCGCCCCGGTGTCTCCTCGCACGTGCACGCGGGCCGCGGGAATCCACATTCTTCCGCAGCCCCACACTAGTGCTGGCCCGGTCTGTCCGGGCCTCGTCTCCAGCACGGGGTAGTGAGGTGTCAATTACCCGTGCATCGCCTCAGAGGCGCGCGCCGACACCCGCACGCGCCCACCTCCGGGGCCATCAAAGAGGGGGGATTTCCCAGGTCCTCGCCCTGGACCCATTCATGGGGCCGGAAAAGGGCGTTGTCTGCCCTCCTGCGCTCGTGCGCCTTCTGCGGCCGAAGGGAGTCGAGATCTCCTTTCCTGTTCCGCAGTTTCCTTCTGCGACATCACGTCCTCGCAGAAGGACACCACTGCGTCCCACGACCCTGCGCTACCGACCATCTTCCGCACTAAGGCCGGCAGCGACAGATCGCCTCCTACCATTTCAGAGGACACGGCGCTGCTCCTGGGGTTGCACACTCGGCGAGCGTGTTGCGCCGTGTCCCCGCATGGACGCAGTGGTGGCACGAGCGTCCGGCTCCCTGTTCATGCGGCACAGGTACTTGCCGAAGCAGCCGTGCCCTGACAGCACCTGCGTCACCCAAACGACAGGGAGCGTGCCTTCCCGAGCCAGTCGTCGAGTACTGGCCGGATCGCCCTGACGGTAAAGCGAGGCCGGCGGAAGCGCAGAAGCCTTGCCGCCATTCCGCCACCGAGACCTGACGGAGCTCCTCCGGCGCAGCGCGCGATTCGCCGCTGCACCGGCCTCGAGCCCGTGCCCGCCTTCCTCGCGCCATCGATATAATGACGCGAGTACTTTCGCCCTAAGTCCCAGGGCGGGGATCCGCCAGGACGCAGCCGCCTCGTAGGAAATCGTGCGATACCGCGGACGACTCTGACGGCCATCGCCCTGCGGTTTACGCAGCATGGCGAGAGTGTTACGTCATGTCCATCGCCCACCAGGCCCCATACAGGCCATGACCGCACGATTTCACGTACAACCGCCTACAGGCGGCACCCCGCCCCTGTTGGGAAGCAACGTTGAAAGCGCGCCCGCTGCACCCATCAATTTGGGCGCTAGCCGCCGGAAGTGGGTCCGAATTCCCAGCGGCCGTCGAGCACCAATCCCAGATACTTCATGGTGGACTCGACAGCTATCCGGGCCTCATGACCACGATGTGTGATCCCGGAGGCGGCGCGTCGAGGCCGGAACCTCGATGGCCTGACTTGTTTAGGGCCACCTGAGGCCCAGGCGCCGGATGCGGTTCACCACCAGACACCGCAGCCGTGGCAACCAACGCTGCCTCCCTGTGGAGCTCCCGGCAGTGACAAGCGTGTCGTCTGCATAACACGTCAAGTCGGCCCGACGGGAGTTCACCTCAGCACCCAGTCAGCCGATGTTCCACAGGAGCGGTCCCAAGACCGATCCCTGGAACACCGCACGACATGACGCGCCGACCAGCGTCACATCCTCGATACGTAACGCATCTCTTCAAGGTAAGCCTCATTGTGTGCGGAGGTAGGGAGGCACGCGATGGTAATTCAGCGCCTGAATACAACTCCAGGGTAGGGTGTTGAAGGCGTTGAGATGTCTAAAGACACCGCCAGCACCACCCCACCCCGGGATACTGTCCTCCGCCAGGGCCCCACGCGTAATAGCGTCGGTGGAGCGCCCGCGACGAAAACCAAATTGGTTCTCGTCCAGGTCCGGCCTCTCTGCACAAGTGGCTGACGAGGCGATCTGCGATGATACGCTCAAAAAGCTTGCCCGCCTCGTCAAGCAGCACTATGGGCCGGGTACGTGACGAGTCCGGGGCGCCCTCCTTCCTGAGCAGGACCAGCCTCCTTCCACACACTGGGAAGCTGACCCTCGTGGAGACATGTGAAGAGCCCCTCAACTGGGGCTCTAGCTCCTTCAGAGCCAGGACGAGAGCTCGACCAGGAACCCGTCGGGTCCGGGCGCTGTGTTCTTAGCACGGAGTCGCGACACGGCTGCTCGTCTCTGCTTGCGTCACCGGGGACATCGGTGCTCTCCTCTGGAGAGTCTGGCTGAGGCGAAGCCATCGCCGGGGAACGTGTCCCACCTGTTCAGGGAAGAGAGCCGATACCACCGCCTCTAGCAACTGGGGTTGCATGCTTGTGTTAGTGGAGGCCCAGGGACGCAACTTGCCCTGTACCCAACGGTAGGGGCGCCCCACGGATCCCGATCTAGGACCCCAGCCCCTCCCTGGCACGCGACTTTGAGCCCGATGGCCAGCACACAGAGTCCTTAGAACCTTTTTTTTTTTCGTGGGAAATCATGGATACCTTCCGCTGCGGGGGCAGCGGAAAGGTTATGCCGGACTTTTACCGGCTAAACCCCACGGTGGTCACCATCAGCGTAAAAAGGGGTCCTGGATCTCCGTTCGAACGCAACTGGGGCCCTCCATCGCTTTATATACACATTAGCACGTCCCGGGGCAGTACATGCTACCTCCAGCACCCTCGTAGTGCTACCACGATGTCTCGAGACCACTTCCGAGTCATCGTCCTCCCTCGGGGTTACATAACCAGGCACTGAGGCCCCGCCCCGAGTGTCTGCAACCCCGGAGGCCCTGTTTCGGTAGGGGAACACCAAGAGGAGGGCCGTGACGAGCGCCTGACGACGTCGCCCGCGGGATCTGCCCTCCCGATCCCGCTCAGAAGCCCTTCTGAATCATAACAGATTCACAGAAGGTGGCTACGGCCCTCCACGCCGAATCCCCCGCTCAGCATCGCCGACACGACTGCTGGCAGGGAGAGGTTCCGTCCAATGCGGTTCACCAGGATTGTCCGCCCGTTCCCACGCTGGGCATACTGCGAGCGTATGGGAAGCGGAGTCCTGTTCCGTCCACCACAGTGGAAGCAGTTCGCCGTCGTCTCGCGTTCGATATCTACACAGATAATCACCGAAGCACCCATGCCCGGTAATTATCTGTGTAAGTCTGTAGGCAGTCTCCTGTTCGTCGCCGCATCCAGGTTTCGAAGACCGGCAGGATTGCTCCAATGACACGTTTGCGTTCATAGCGCCTCAAGTCGAGTGCGCCATGTCGCCAGGGCGTTTCGTCGTTCCTGCCGTTTAATTGATTCGAGCGCCTTCTGGCTCACTACCACCACCTGGCGGAGGGCACGGATTCGGTCGCACACTCGCGTCCATTTCCGCCAGTATATCTAGTGGTGGAAAGCGAGCCAGGATTGTCGCCGCCTCAGGATATAGTGCGGTATCCTCGTACGATCCGTATGGCCATCCTCCGCTGGACACTGTAAATTTTAGTTCTACAGCGTCGGATGGCTAGCCTTTTGCCCATACAGGCGCTCCATACAGAGCTACGGACCGTATAACTCCCGCATAGAGGCGACGTATCTCCGTCGGTCCCCTAGATTGGGCAGCAGTCTATGCATAGCACCCGCCACCCTCGATTCGGGGACCAGGCGCTCGAAATGTTCTTCGAAGCCCCAGCGACTGTCCAGTGGAGGCCCAGGTACCATGTACCTCCCCACTCTGACTTCGACCCACCCACGCGGACGCACGAGTCGGATGGTTCTCGCCCTGTGGTAATTTATGGAACCATAGGGCCTCGGTCTTGGAGGCGCTATTTCTAAGCCCAACTCGTGGATTTTGAGACGACGACTTCCACCCCAAGCTCGGCGAGCCTTTGGCCCTTCTCGAGTTATCCGCTGGCGATCACCAAGGTGTCGTCGGCATAGCACACGACATTTACGCCAGCGGAAGGTCGACTCGCAGAACCGCATCGTACGCGAGGTTCCACAGTAGTGACCCAGCACCGAGCCCTGTGGAACCCCACGTTTGATCTCCTCCGGATCTTTCTACCATCTTGCCCCACGTACAGAATGTACCTGTCGCGTAGTCCCCAATAATACCTTGCAGGCAGGGGGCACCTGATGATGTATCAGTGCCTCCTGATTGCGTCCCAGGTAGAGAGTTAAAGGCGTTGACGATATCAAGACTTATCGCCAACGCCACGCCACCCTGTGATACTGTTTGTTCCGACAGGGAGCGGACGCGCATAATCGCATCTACAGTGGAACGCCCCGCCGGAACCCAAACTGGCTGTCAACCAAATCGGGACCGACGCGCGACAGATGCCCGCTGAGCCGAGTGGCAACTATCCTCTCGAACATTTGCCAATCTCGTCCAACAGGCATATGGGCGGTACGCAGAGGGAGAATCAGCGGCCCTGCCCTCCTTCTTCAAGAGGACCAGTCTTGCCTCTTTCCAGGCTGTGGGGAACTTGACACCGCAGACAGCTGGTAAACAGCTGTCTGAGCCTGTTCCCCAGGGCAGCCAGACTCAGGGCTAGGCCCGGCCCGGGATTCCGTCGGGCCCCGGTGCTGTGTTCCGGGCTTTAAGCGGCTAACGGCTCGGTCCAACTCCTCGACGGTCACCCCATCTCATCTCGCCACCCCATGAAGACGGCAGGTGACCTTCGGGACCTGACTGGTCCTCTGGGAAGAGCGTGCTGATGACCCTTCCCAGATCCGGATTGAGAGTTCTGTCAGCGGGGCGACCAGGGCCGAGCCACCCAGCACCATCCTGTATGGGCGCGCCCCAGGGATCTTTGTTGAGTCCTCCAGAAGCTCTTTCCAGGACCGAGACCTGGCGTTGGTAATGGCGATTTGCAACGCCTTTGTAGCCGCTCGGTATGCCCCTGTAGAGTCTGGCTATCTCGTCAGGCGGAGCTCGCCGTCTCCTTCGGGCTCCAGTGTACTGGCGCCGACACCGCAAGCAGAGCGCACGGAGCCGTGCGATTTCAGCTGACCACCAGTACACTGTTTTGCGCTTGGGGCGACTGGTTCTGGGCATCGACAGGTCGCAAATTTGCGCCATCGTACCGAAACCAGTTCGCTTCCACTTCAGGATTGACTGAACCTCTTCGGCGTTTTCTGGCCAGGACGCGACGATGGCGGCGGCTTCGAGCTTGTCTCGGTCGAGCCGCTTGAGACACCAACGCCGCGGTGGGCTGCTCTCGGCGACTGGGGTTACTGTCGGCTGTCGAAGTGCGACATCGAATACGATGTGGCGGTGGTCAGACAAAGTGACCGCCTCCTCCGCCACTCGCCAGCCCGACAGCATTTGCATTGCAGGAGGAGTTGCCCACGTAAGATCCACGATGGACTCCCCCTGCCACCGTACACATGTGCTTACGGACCCCTGATTAATTAATCGGAGGTCCAGCCCAGCCGCCCATACCATCACTGTCTCTCCCTTGGGATCGTCTCTGGGGTTGCCCCAAGCCCTTGTGTGGGCGTTAAAATCTCCCAGAGCGATCAACGGACGAGTTTGATATTCGCGAACACACCGCCACCTCGTCCAGGTACGCCTGTAGTCGGCAAGGGACCTATTAGGAGAGACATAGGAGCCCACTATGGCCAGGGGGCCCCATTGCACTGCAACAAAGCCCTGCCCTCTTCTCAATAGAGTGCAGGGTGGGGCACCCTCTCCACCCCCCCAGTAGATGGCGACGGAGCCCGATTCGTCACCGAACCAGCGAGGATGGTCGGGGACGGCATAGGCTCCGCATTACCGCAAGGGCAACCCGCCACCCGCAATGGTTTGCATAAGCAGATGCTGCGCATTGCGGCAGTGGTTAGATTGCCCTGGAGGACTTTCAGGGCGCGAATTTATAACTCAGCCACCTCCATAGCCGAGCTAATACTCGGTGCAGCGACGGAAGTCGTTGTGGCTGCCTTGCTGGTGGGTGCAGATATCTCACCATTCTTCCTTCCCTTTTTGGGAGGTGGATGCACTTCTTCCTAATCTGTGGCCAGCAGAATGCCCGAGATCGGAACACAGGGACATTTTAGTGCCGACGCAGTGCACTGTTTCGCCCTGTGTCCTTGCTCCACAAGCATAACAACGTGCGCCTCTGTTTGTTTCACTGGAGCACCTGCTGGCAACGTGCCCCTTCTAGGCACCGAAAACAATGCATGGGCCTGGGCTCCAGTAATCAACTCGAGCAGACCCCAACCCACGCGCACTCGCCCAACAGCCGCAATCTTGCGGACTGCCGTGACTGGGCACTGCACCCAGCATGTCCCCATGCTAGTGGGATTTCGGCGATTTCCGACTTTATGTCATCCACCGAACAATCTCCTGCCTCAGCCATAGCCGCCGCAACCTCCAAAGTGCTAACGGCGTCGTCGAGGTCCCCAGTCGAACGTCGCTTGTTTTAACTGGCCGATTGATTCGCACGTTTAGGTCTGAGAGAACCTCACGCATTTTGGCCGCCAGCTTGTCCGCCTCGCGCCGCAATCTGGACCCTTAATTTCAGCAGGAGTCCTCCGGTTACCGCCCGCTTCTGGCGGACTGTTTCGATGCCAAAATCTGCCAAGTGTATTTTGGCCTTTGCCTCCATTACTTTGGCATAAGTAACAGTGGAGCTTTCCGACACCGTAACTGTTACGGCCGCAGATGTTGGGGCAAGCAATACTTTTTGTTTTTCCGCCTCTTTCGCTGTACCGGAAGGTGATGCCATCGTGGCGATTCGCTTTTCAGTGGCCCTTGATTTTTTGGGCTTTTTAGCCACTTCTACCCATGAACTGGCATTGGGCGGTACCGGGTCATTCGATACCGACGCAGCCACAGGGGGAAGATCGACCAGCGGTGGGTAGGCAGGCTTCTTTTTCCTCTTCGACCTTTGCCTTTAGTCTTCTGTGGCTGCGACGATGGAGCCGATTGTAAAGGTGGTGATAGCCGTTGTGGTAACTCACCTCGACTCGTACCTGCCAATGGAGGTCGGATCACCCTATCGGGAAACATCTTGGCCTCAAATATAGCCAATTTTTCTTCGATTAGGGACCCAATACGCTCCATGAGGTCCCCTCCATGCTTGGCCTTGTGGTGTGCTAGCACCGGTCGATTGACGTGTTCGGTGGATGGGCTTTGTGTTTTCTGCTTGCGGAGCAGATAAACCTCCGTTAGTTTTTCCGTTTTAGCCGCAAGGCTGGCCAGCTGTGATCGCAATTCTCGTTCTCCTTTTCAAGCCTTTTGATGTTTTCGCTTGTCTTGGTCCTTCGCGCAAGTTCTTCAGTCGCCGCCTTTATATTACGCACAGCTAGCCTTATACCCCTCACGAAATTGCCTTTAGGTTGCGAGAGCGATCTGCTACCTTTCAACGGCCTGAGATTTATTTCGATTTGTTGGCCAAGCTCACTGTCACTATGCGTCGACATTTCGCGGCCAACCTCTAGGTCGGGCAGGCTTTTTTTCGCCCTGGTGTTCGTGGGCGTTACGGAGGGGTCGAAAAGATCCTCTTCTGTTTCCATGCCTGTGGCGGCCTCTTCTTCAGAGGCTGTGGCTGACACTGCCGCAAATTTAGCAGCCACAACCGCGGCACTTGGGGGCTTGGCCTTATGTTTCTTCCCCCTTCCGATGGGGCCGATTTAAGTGATATGGACGAACCATCGGACGCGCCTCCATCGCTTTCAATCGCCTGATTTGCTGGCGTATTGGGGCGCTTAAAGCGCCCACGCTTTTCTCGTGTCGGCACCGCTGTACCACCCGACACGGCTCCTTCCTTATTATTTTGCCCCTTAGATGTTGTGGGACTGGCGGTTGACGCTTGTGCATCCCAGCGATACAGTGGATTGCCCCCAGATACGATGGGGCTGCCATAGAGCCTATTAAGGCTGCTGGGGGTGGACTCCCCACTTTTGGCGGGACCACCCTGGGGAATAGATTTTTTGTCACACTGCATATTTTTTGGTTCCTTTTTTTTTTATGGATTTGGGTTTGGTCCCTGAACCCCTTCCCCCCAAGGCTTGGGACTGGGCTCCCCCCCAGCCATTCATCCCCTCGGCACCTTAGACCTTAGGATCGAGATCGCCGGTATCGGTGCGCTTGGCACATTACCGCGCTGGGTCACCTAGCATTGGTGCGCTTGGCACATCGCCGCGTGTGTTGCATCCCCTGTCCGCTCTAATCAAAGAGCGATACCGGGAGCAACGACAAGCTTGTGAAGGCCCATCTCTTAGGGCATTAAGCCCCGGGCGTTTCTAGTCCTAATGGAACCACGGGTACGCCAAATCCCGGCCAGTTTTGGTCCGTGGCGGTTTCCCGCTACCACCCATATCTGGGTGGCGTTCCCCTAGCGGAGGGGCGTGCCGGACTCTTACCGGCTAAAACCACCCCGGTGTCTCTCGCAGCGGCGCGGGGCCGCGGAACCAAATCTTCCGCAGCCCCACACTAGTGCTGGCCCGGTCTGTCCGGGCCTCGTCTCCTGTACGGGGTAGTGAGGTGTTCGACTACCCCGTGCATCACCTTAGAGGCGCGCGCCGACACCCGCACGCGCCTCCGCCTCGGGGTCATCGAAAAGGGGGGGCGGGGATTTCCCCAAGTCCCTCGCCCCTGGACCTATTCATGGGGGCCGGAAAAGGGTGTTGTCCGCCCTTCTCCTGCGCTTGTGTGCCTTCTGCGGCCGGGAAGGAGTCGAGATCTCTCCTTTCCGTTCCGCAGTTTCTGCGACATCACGTCCTCGCAGAAGGACACCACCACGTCCACGACTCTGCGCTACCGACCATCTTTCGCACTAAGGCCGGCAGCGACAGATCGCCTCCTTCATTTGTGAGACACGGCGCTGCTCCTCCCAAGCTGCACACTCGGCGAGCGTGTGTTGCGCCGTGTCCTCCCGCAATGGACGCAGTGGTGGCACCGAGCGTCCGGCTCCTGTCATGCGGCACAGGTACTTGCCGAAGCAGCCGTGCCCCGACAGCACCTGCGTCACCCTAAACGACAGGGAGCCGTGCCTCCCGAGCCAGTCGTCGAGTACTGGCCGGATCGCCTCGACTGTAGCGAGGCCGGCGGTAGGCGCAGAAGCTTTGCCGCCATTCCGCCACCAAGACCTGATGGAGCTCCTCTCGGCGCAGCGCGCTCTGTCGCTGCACCGGCCTCGAGCCCTGTGCCTGCTCTTCCTCGCGCCATCGATATAATGACGCGAGTACTTTCACCCCAGGTCTCAGGGCGGGATCCGGCCAGGACGCAAACCGCCTCGTAGAAATCGTGCGATACCGCGGACGACTCTGACGGCCATCGCCCTTTGCGGTTTACGCAGAATGGCGAGAGTGCTGGCCGTCATGTCCATCGCTCACAGCCCCATACAGCCATGGACCGCACGATTCCCAACCCAACTAACCACTGCACCTGATTACGACAAATGCGCCATTTCGTATATAAAACGACAGATCTGACTGGATAGTATTGAGAAATGGAATTATGATGTATGGACGTAAACGCCTGGAATACCTGGTGGGGAAGTCGGAAAACGGACAGTAGAAGGATTGAGGCTGCGGCAAAACTTGATGAATTAGAACTTCACATTCTAAACAGGGGGACTGAGCCCACATTTGACACTATTCGAGGTGGAAAAAGATTCTCCAGTTGCGTAGATATTACTGCTTGCTCGACTGGCCTGCTCGGAAGGGTGGAAAACTGGAGATTGTCCGATGAAACAACCAGTTCGGACCACAGGGCAATCGTATTCGATATAAATTTTGAAAAATCATTAGGAACTGACATAAAAAGAACGACAAGAAAGTACAATACGAAGAAAGCAAATTGGTGCGAGTTTCGTGAGAAACTCGCCCAGATTTGGAATGACAAACGAATAACTAAAGCAGAGATTGACAAAATAGCCACAACAGATGAATTAGAAACAAAAATATAGGACTTTACAAATTCAGTGGTCGAGCAATACAAAATAGCAAAGGAAGAATATCAACAAGTGAAAAGGGCACAAACTACGAACTGGAAAGATTTTTGTAGCAGGCAGGAGCATGAAACAATGTGGGATGGTATTTATAGGGTCATAAGCCGTGCAATGACGCGACAGGATGACACTCTGCTTGTCCGAGATGGAAAAATACTGGAAAGTGTGGAATCAGCCAGGATCCTGGCGGAGACCTTTTATCCAGAAGACCGTATATGACCGTATATAGACCGTTGATGACACGGAACGCACAGAAATAAGGGAAAAAGCAAGTACTGTAAATGAAGGGACACATGATAATTCATGTGACCCACCCTTCACAGAGAATGAGCTTATATGGGCCGTGTCCAGCTTTAACCCTAAAAAGGCACCAGGAGACGATGGTTTTACGGCGGACATTTGCGGTGTGGTTATCGCCTTGGACTCTACATTGTTCTTGGCACTTATAAATAAATGCTTCAGTTTTGCATACTTCCCCATCAAATGGAAGAAAGCAGCAGTGGTGGTGTTGCGGAAGCCTGGGAAAGAAAATTACACACACCCCAAATCATACAGGCCGATTGGGCTATTGCCTGTACTGGGTAAAGTTTTTGAAAAGATGGTAGTCCGAAGAATCAAGTGGCACATCGTACCCAAAATAAGCCGGAGACAATATGGGTTTATGCCACAGCGCAGCACCGAGGACTCCCTCTATGATATGATGCAGTTAATAAGAACTAATTTAAAAGACAAAAAACGTATCCTGCTCATATCATTAGACATAGAGGGAGCATTTGATAACGCCTGGTGGCCGGCAATACGATGTGCACTTGCGGAGTCTGGGTGCCCAGTAAACCTGAGACGCCTGATAGACAGTTATCTAAACAATAGAACAGTGTGTGTCAGGTATACTGGGGCAACATGGACAAAAAGGACTTCAAAAGGGTGTGTGCAAGGCTCGATAGGGGGTCCAATTTTTTGGAATTTACTCTTGGACCCACTTCTGAAGGAGATGAGTGAGAAAGAGACTCACTGCCAGGCCTTCGCGGACGATGTGGTCTTGATATTCGCCAGGGACACACCAAAACAGGTACAGGAGCAGGCCAATGTGACTCTTGCACATGTCGGGGGGTGGGGTGTCAAAAATAAGCTTAAATTTGCGCCATCTAAAACAAAAGCCATGGTAGTCACTAATAAGTTAAAATATGACACACCACTTCTTCAGATGGGTGGGGAAAGCATTGGTCTCTCCAGAGAAATAAAAATACTCGGCCTCACAGTTGATGACAGGCTTACCTTTAAAACACATATCAAGAATGTGTGCTGCAAGGTACAGAACTTGTATCGTCAGCTGTCGAGAGCCGCAAAGATTTATTGGGGCCTAAACCCCGAGATTATCAGGACCATATACATTGCAGTGGTGGAGCCGATTGTTTTATATGCGGCCAGTGCATGGGTAACAGCAGTTAACAAACAAAAAGTTAAAAAACAATTCGATATGGTACAGCGCGGATTTGTACAGAAAATAATAAAATCGTATAGGACGGTATCATTACACTCAGCCCTACTACTCGCCGTGCTGCTTCCATTGAATCTAAGGGTCCGGGAAGCAGCCTCGCTTTATGTAATATTATGTAATTATTATTTTAGTTACTAGAATAAAATAATTAGAATAATAGTTAGAATAAAATAATTATGTAATTGTATAATTTATGTAATAAAGAAAGGTTTCTCCCGACGAATAGTGAAATTAAAATAGAATATTCCAAGACCCCACATCCCGCGGAACAGTTCGGATTGAAGTTCATATGCCTGGAAGACGGTGCACAGATTGACCAATATGATAACAAGGGCCTTAAAAGTTTCACAGATGGCAGTAAAATTGAGGGGAAAGTCGGCGCGGCGTTATCCATTTGGGATAACGACGCGGAGACGAGTACCCAAAAATTTAAACTGGAAAATTTTTGCACCGTCTACCAGGCAGAACTGCTGGCTATCCTTGAAGCAACCAAATATGCAATCAAAACACCAGCACAGAATTGCAATCTGTATAGCGATTCGAGATCTGCTCTAGAAAATTATCTTGTTCACTCTATGATTTTCTCCCTCCTGACATCCCTCGTCCTATAAATTTCAATTCACTTTAACCTACTCAAACACTCCTTATGTATATATTCTGTGTGATTTTATTAACACTAATAGTATAAAAGTTTAATGTTTGTCAATACTAACATACTAATGTAGTTAGAGTACATAGTAGCAATTGTGTTTGTCATTTGTTCTAGGTAACACAACAGTACAACCATTAGTATCACAAGATTAAAGAGGAAAAAAAAATTTGGTTTAAAGAAAATAAGATACTTGTATTATCACAATCATCTTTTATACATGGGCATAGTATTTGTAACTACTGAGCTTCTACTCAATAAACACTTACACGCTGACATTGGCGTATGATCAAAACCGCCATAAAAAAGAAAGAAGAAGAAGAAGAAGAACTGAGTTTAACGCAAGTGTATTTCTTCGCATTTATGTTGCGTTGAGATCTTGGACGCTAATTTTCCTCCGTTAATTGTGACAATATTCTGTTTTTGTGCTGCTCGTGTATATTGCATATACCATCATAATGGTGTACGAAAAGTGCTGTGTTGGTGGTTGCACATCATCGTGAAACGCACCGGCTTTCAGATTCCTAGGAACGATAATTTAAGAAATTTGTGGATGTCTTTCATAGTGCCGACAAATTCCCAGCTCATTGACTTTCCAAAGAACAATTACTTACAATACGGCCGACGTATCTTGGCGAGTCTGAATATAGGCTCATGAAGTTTAGCGCATGAACACTCGTGAAGAAAACTGTTATTGTAATTTTTATATATACCAATACAAATAAAATTTCCTAATACAGTGACCAAAAATATCAAAACACTTTGGAGACATTATAAATTAAAGATTCAATTTTGATACCTCACCTTTCGATAGGGGCAGATTTTATCACAAACACATACAATATTATTTACATTTAATACTTTTTATTCCACTGTTATGTTTTGGTGGCATGTTTGGCGAATAATATAAGTGCTAACTGACACTTGCAAATAAAACAAATAAAACAAATAAAACAAACAAAACAAACTTAACACTATTAATAAAAACAAACAACAAAAACAACGAAAACTTTTGAACTGACTGTGCTCAAGACAGAGATAGCGACACGAACACGACACCAATGCTAACGTGTGACTGAGAAATATTACCGTGTACCGAGCATTGCCGAATAAGCACGAAGTTTTACGAAGTAACCAGAAAGGGATGTCCAACACGCGTGCCTGAGGGATTGTTTAATCGATTTTATTCAAATCGATTAAAATTAAGACATAAAATATATTTATTTGCAATTTATAAGGAGGTTCTAAATTTTCTCAAATAGTCGTTACTCAAGAAGACGTTAGTAGATAATTGATATTTAAGTACATTATGTCTTCAGCTGAGAAAATAATATGTTTTTAGTTTTTTTTTTATTTAAGTCGAAATCTTGTTTATTATCAACAAAATCACTATAGTAAATCTATTTCGTTTAATATCTATATAAACAAAAATCAATAACTTCTAAATAAAACTAATCGATTGTGATATTTTATGACTAAAGGGTCGATTGTGTTTACTTATGGTCAATCTCTAGCCTAGACCACCGCCCCCTGTACGTCGCCTCATGCCACCATTTTGTTCTCCTGCTATTGCGCAACTTTCTGCGCGAAGGTCGGACTCGCCAAGATGTCGGCCGTATTGTAACAAACGTGTCTGTGAAAAACATTTTGATATATTTCAGTTCGACAATGAAGGCAGAAGACTTCGATACTCTTACCCGTCCTTACTTACTGACAATGAAATATCTCATGGTGTGCCTCTGACTGCAACAGGTGAGTCATTTTATTACTTTCAATCATGGTACTTAAGGAGAAGGAGACGTCTCCATACATTCTTGGGCCTAAGTGTTGACAAGATGAAAGTAGGACCACTTGAAAGCGTATATATAAACAATTATCAGTCTTGTTCTAGATTGACAATCGCAAGATTTGTCAATCTAGGAACCGAGTTATTGTAGAATAAGTAAAAGTGAGATTATCTATTACCTACACTGTAACAGGTGATTTTTCACTATTATTACACAGTAACAGGCTATTTAAGTAATTAATAATATTTCACAATAATTATTAATTACTTAAAAATATAAAAGCAGGATCAGTAAAAAATCACCAAAAAAGCTGTGGTTAATAATGAAACGAAATGGTGAAATGATTAATGAAAGTTAAAACAACAACAACTAAGTGAAGTGAATATTAGGGATAAAAATCTTATAGATGTGCCAACTCAGAAAAATTACGACTTGAGTTAACTCGAGTTGAAATTCACGCAACTAGAGTTAGCAGTACGAATCAGAGTAAATGATTTGTTACAAATTACTTTTTTATAAATTTGTTTTCTATCTAGCTTTTGGTGGGTTAGGATAACTATAATTACCAAACTTATTATGTGATTGATATAAATAGTATATTTAGTATGTATCACATACTTATGTATTTTTGGTTTAATCTTAGTTATAGTAAGTACTGTATTTAACAAAACAAGCTATATAGCAGTTTTCACAAAACAATATTAGTCTAGCTATAAGATGTAGGTACATAATCTATTAATAGTTTAATTACAAAAGGTTAAAGTTTAAAGTCAAAATATTCTTAAATAAATTCAATATATTTATTGTGAGTTATGTTACATTTGGCGTTAATTTAAAGTATGATGTATCTCACAACTTAACTACCCTTTATGTTATTACAATACTAGGTCTGTGACTTTCATAGTTATGAAAATATGATTAATTATGATGAATATAGTTATATTGATCATAATTAATCAAAATTATAGGAAATTAAATTACATAACTAGCTATAATAAAATTATAAATAACAAATTGTTTCTGTTGTAGCTAAATACCTTTGAAACACAAGCGGGCACACAACAAACGAATCGCTTTTATTCTTTGTTGGCTCACTTGATCCGTTCATGTACAATTTATTACAAATTTTCACAGATACTGATTGATCAAAATTTTTCTCCAGAATAAGCATTTTGTGGGTTGGTTAACTAAGGACTCTCTTTTTACTTTGACTTATATGGTCAGTTAGGTACAAACTCAACATCATTATTTGCTATGATTATGTAAATTTTCAGGAGGATGGGATGTCACAACTGAACATAATTACTGTAAAGCAAGATGAAGATGATTTCACAGAAGCTGTAGTAGTGTTTAGAAAGCCTGGTATGTGTACAAATATCTTAATTGATGTTAATTGTAAATTATAGTAAACATTATATTATGATGAACACTGTGTGATTTCTACAAATATTTTATTTAAATTCAGTCAGTGGCAAATTTTTTCATTTTAATAATGTTTTCAGGAAAGAGAAGTTGTAATATTTTTAAATCCGCTAATAATCGATAAGCCCATTTGCTTGAAGAATTCCTGCCTCCCTCAATTGCGCACTATCCCTGTCACCACCATCCCAGCACCACTACCCCAACACCATACACTAGGAAAGACACACCACCGACACAATACGACACGTGTTTCGCCTCTCACGAGGCATCCTCAGGCGATGTAGACTCTGCGGTGGCTGACCGCCAGCGGTCAGCCACTGCAGAGTCTGTAACCAGTGGTGTTGGGAGTAGGTGCTTGGATTAGTGGTGACGGGATAGTGTACGCAATTGAGGGAGGGTGAGGTGCCTTCAAACTAGGTAAGACACATCATTTTATTTTATTAAGCGGATGTTTGCAAAGTAAATATTTACAACTTTAATATAATGGATTTCCGCAAAGTAACGCCTGATTCTATTAATTAGTTATGTTACAATTGAACACAATTACAATAAAGAGCAAGATGATTTTTCAAAAACTTCAGTAGAGATTGGATCGTCAGGTGTGTACTAATATTCATGTAGCACTAGTTACTAAGTAGCAAAAAGTCAACTATTTCATAAATTTACTAACTATTCATTTTCTAATAATGTGTTTGCCTAAGCATACTGACATCTATAAAAATTCAAACTTGTAACAAATTTCAGATGTTGGAAGTTCTCATGAACAGCCATCATGTTCAAATTTTTCAACTGTTGCAACAGTTGTAGAAAATAAAGGTATGTGAAATTGTATTGGACATAATTTGTTATACATTTATGTAGTGATCAAATTAAAAGTACTTATATCGGTAATAGAAAAATACTTTAAATGTTTAAAAGGCTGTGGACTGGAGGTGTCACTGCATGCCTGGAACTGCATCAGTTCTAGAGGGTGGTTATGTGTGTTTGATACATATAACATTTTTTATAGGTCAAGAGTGACAAGCGAGCACACAGTCCACCTGATGGAAGTAGTTGCTGTGGCACATAGACATCTACATCTATCCTCGTTTGCGAATCAAATTGCAGATGCGTTGTCAGCTGTGAGGACTAAGATGGAAAGCCTCTTTTCCAGTAAGAAGGGTCTCCGGTTCTACACTCACCATACGAAACACAGCAGCATTAAACTGCTATTTTGCACTGGTATTCTGTGAGAATGTGGTCCTTCCCCGGTCAAGCCGACCCATTCGTGCTACAACTATACAATTAATATAGCTGCAGCATGGCTCTACCACGTTAAATTATCTAACAATCATATTTCTTTATTTTTCAGATGCATTCCTGGAGCAACCTCCAAATACAAGTACCAAAGGCATGGAGATAGATGTTCTCGAAGAACTCGTAGGTTTGTCTGCTTATACTAAACTAACTCTGCTTATATTATACTAAACTAACTCTGCTTATATTATACTAAACTAACACTTGAAGCATACATTCTAAATTTATTATTTAATATTGAGTTTATGTTTAAGACCATACCATTCACAAATATTGCTTGTTTTCAGGAATTGATTCTAATGCTAATGTGGTGAAACAAATGTTGCCAAATGGTAGCAAATGTACAAAAAAGCAAAAAGGTACGATAAATTCAGTTTATTCTTAGACATAATTAGGCAAAGTTTCAATATCTATCCTCAAATCACGATAAGAGTTCTTTGTTGTTCATCTAATCCAAAGATTACAGTTCCACTACACTTCAATGGTTTTATCAACTACTCCTTTACTGTTAAGGTTACATTCTCTGAACTCCTCCCTGATGACATCCACTTTATTTGTTACCTTATCTAAGTGAATACATTAAAAGTTTAAAATAAAAAATATATAAATAATAAATTAATATTTTAAGTGTATCATTCTGTCATAAAATATGAATATAGAACTTAATTTTTTTTTTTATTTCACTTCAGGTTACATGGTGAAGAAAATAGTATCAAGGAAAAGAAAATTGGTTAAAATTTTGACTAATATTGCAACTGAAACTTTAGGTGACTCAGTATCACAAAGACTTGATCAAGCCCAATCCCTGTCAAGAAATAAAAACCTATTGGAAAACTTTTATTTGTTAAACAAACAAGCGCAGACTTTCTTGTTTATGCAATTAAAACAAATTCATAAAAGCAAAATGGCCAGAAGGTTTACCTTAGATGAAAAATTAATGGCGTTGCTAATAATGAAACAAAGCCCGAAAAGTTATAAACTATTAGAAAAAATGTTTGCCTTGCCTAATAAACGGACATTAAATAGACTTTCTGAGAAGGTTTCAATACAACCAGGACTCAATCCATTAATATTTGAACATATATCAAATACAACCAAAAAATGGGACACTAAACAAAAGCTGTGCACAATCGTTTTTGACGAAGTTTCTCTGACACCACATTTAACTTTTAATGAGAAAGATGATATAATTAATGGGTTTGTAGATATAGCTGGAGAGAGAAAACTGAAATATTGTGATCATGCTTTAGTTTTTATGCTAAGAGGAATATGCTCCATGGAGACAGAGTATAGCATTTTATTTCTGTGAAGACAGTATCAGCAGCAGAGCTGCAATGCATTTTAAAACAGATTGTGTCCCAAGTAATACTAACTGGGTTAATACCTTTAGGTCTTGTTTGTGACCAAGGGTCCACATTTCGAACAGCAATAAGAAGACTTAGGGAAGATACAATTCGTAGGCGGAATATTCAAGGTGTTCATGATGGTGTGTACCATTCTTCATTACTAAAAACCAGTTGTACTTCAGGACAAATATTATTTATTTTAATTATTTTACAGATGGATCAGTTAATATTGCTGATCACGATTTAAGCATATTTTCGACCCACCTCATCTCTTAAAGGGTTTAAGGAATAATTTTTAAATAAAGATATAATCTGGGAAGAAAAACTGCCTCTTGAAAGATATTGAGTTCATTTTTGATTTGGATAGCAAATTGGACACACAAGGGCACTACCAAAGTTAACGGCTCATCATGTTGATCGCCAAAAGATCAAAAAAATGAAGGTCAGCGTAGCTGCTCAAGTATTTAGTGCTCGAACTGCTGCTATGCTCAAATATACAAATGCACTCAGTAAGTAACGATTGCTATATTGATTTGTAGGCTTATTTAATTTATGTATATAGGTACTATTGTAAAATCTGACCATAACTCTCAATTTGTAAATACATTGTATATTACAACACAAAATAATGACATTATTAAATAAGACAACCTTTATCTTTCAAGTCCTGTTTATTACTGAATTAAATTTATAATTTGTATTACATTAGGCATTTTGAAGAAAAAAGTGGCATAAATTACTTTTTTTTTACTAATATATTTACTATTGGAATTTTTTAGACAGATCATTTACAATACAAGCTATCCGATTATGGAATGATTTGCCATTATCAGCAAGACGCTCTCAATCTTTTCCGGTTTTTAAGAAACATGTACACAATTACTATGTTCATCTTTGATTCTATCAAATTCATTTGTATATAATAATTATTCTACTATTATCTAGTTGCACTATTTGTTTGTATTTATTGAACATTTATGTTGTATGTAATAGTTTTAAAATATATATTTGTATTTTTATATATATTTATGTATACATATATTAAATATGTATGTATTTAACTTATATACCATTTTATATTATGCATCTTTATTACTATTTTATGGTTAATAATAAAATAATGTTACTTTTGTCGCCAAATGACACACATGTTGTTATTGTTTTCTTGCAATCATGTCCATCCCAAGGTTGTCTGGAAGAGATTGTTCTTAACAATAAGACTGCCCATTGTACCACATTTCTTTTTCTCCTTTTGTTCATATATATATTTTTTTTGGCTTACAATAAAGTGTTATCTATCTATCTATTTCTATTTTGGAATCCATTCATTGTGGATTCCGTGAGGCACACTACAATTATATAAAGGTTAAAAAGTCTGTTGTTGTAGGCAAATAAGAAGTGTATTTTGGAGAAACACTTGCAGGTGCAACTGTAAAAGAAATTAAATTAAAGAGTACTTTTTTCCAGATTATTTTCATACTGCAAACTCTGACGCAACAATGGCCACAACAGCAGAAGTTGTTGAATTCTTCGACACACTGTTTGACAGCGTCAATGGCTACCCGGTGGTGTGTACAAAGAGGAAAGTTAAGACGAGCAGTTAAACAAAATTCACAACATCACACTTTTGGATTAAAGCCATTAATAAAATAAAAAATGGTTTTTTTAGACACCAGTAGCAAACTTGCTACACAAGCAGGAAAACCTCGACTTAGTGAGTGCCATCCCAACAAGGATGGATTACAACTCTTGAAAGCTTTATAAGGGTTTCCAAATTATTATTTGAACAGTATAATGTAGAATATTATTATACGAGGAATATTAACCAAGACCCATTAGAAAATTTTTGGACGTATAAGAGCTATAAATTATAGAAATGTTAACCCAGATGCAAACACATTTATATATGCCTTTAAATCTTTAATATTATCTAACATGCTTAGTCCACATTCCAAATTTCTAATTGTGAAGAGGATAATGGAGAAACATTATTAAATAGTGTTCTTTTTAAAAACGTTCATAATAATAAAGAATGACTCGCAAAACACTACCAGTGTTTTGAGATTCCATCTTCTTCACAAGCAAGTTCAAGAGAAAATTGCTGGTGAATGATGCAGTCATGGAAAAATTAAAGTCCACTGCTCAGCTTACACTGCTGGATACATTTGTCGGAAAATAACGAAAGCTATTCGTTGTAAGGATTGCATCAAAACATATATTAGCAGTACAGAGACAAACATTCATTCTTACATTAAATTTAGAGAGTATAAATTGTTAAAAATAATAATTTGGCATACCCTAACGAAAATTCTTTATCTTGTACAGGGATGGTACTCACTTTATTCATAACTATTTGAATTATAGCTGTATTGGAAGTAATATAAAAGTAATTTGAAGAAAAATATTGAGCACTTTGAGTTTTTCCTGGCTAGTGTAATAAGCATGCCTTAATTGTCAAAAACTTTTCATCAATATTTTAATTAGATTACATGGGCACAATTGTGCAACATAAATAATAAAATTTTGAAAGGTGATATTGATGAAAAATATGTGTCTAAAATGTGAACCCCAAAATTGGCCTTAAAGAAGTATAAAAGTTTTAGGTTAAGAAAAAAATGTTTAAGTAAATAAAATGTTGATGAAGTGACGACATGGATATGCAGGTAGCTTAGGACCATGCTTTGTGGTATTTCTTGGGGGAGGCCTATGTTCAGCAGTGGACTGTGGCTGTAATGATGATGATGAAATAAAATGTTCGGATTCCTGAAACGCAACTGTTTCAGACTTCCGCAAACCAACTTACTCCCTAAAAATCTCTGGTCTGTAGCAACCTAGAATATTTTTCTATAGCGTGGAGTCAATTTTATGCTATATTACACTTTTAGCATATTGAGCATACTTGTTATTGTTAATGTTGATATTTGTTTATTTTTCAGATGCTTGTCATGGAACAACCTCCAAGTGAAAGTACCAACACCATGGAGATAATTTTCTTTTAAAGTAATTTATATTACCATATAACTTAGTTATATGATAATATAGATTACTTTTAATTACGATTATACTAAACTAACTGTCGTTAACAGTATAGCCGTACAGAGTTAATACATACAATACAGAAGCATACATTATATATTTATTCTTTAATTTTGGGTTTATGTATAAGGACATAAAATTCACAAATAGTTTGTTTTCAGGAATACAATTATATGCTGATGTGGTGAGACAAATGTTGCCAGAAGGTACAAAATGTACACATTGGCAAAAAGGTATGATAAATTCCGTTTATTCTTAGACATAATTAGGCAAAGTTTCAATATCTATCCTCAAATCACGATAAGAGTTCTTTGTTCTTCATCTAATCTAAAGATTACAGTTCCACTACACTTCAATGGTTTTATCAACAACTTATTTACTGTTAAGGTTACACTTATTTGGAATTCCTCGCCTGAAGACATTGAGAAAGCTCCTGAGAATGGATGTATACAATGTTAATATTTATATATTTTTTTATTTCTTATTTACTGCATCTACCACTTTATTTTCACCACACCATGGGTTGACCGATAGAGAATGCCAACTGCCATGAAGCCTGCCCTTTGTTACATTAATATACATAATATATAATTTACGATTATCATTCAGTCATAAAATATAAATAGTGGACTTTATTTTTATTTACTTTTAGGTTACGTGATGTAGAAATTGAATTAAAGAAGAGAAGTTGTTAAAATTTTGACAAAGATTGTAACTGAACCTATAGGTGAATAAGCCTCACAAAGACTTGCTTAATGTCTAATCTCTTTCAAAATATAGAGAACTATTTGAAAACATTTATATGTTAAACAAATAACTTATTAATACAATTTAGTAATAAAAATGGCCAGGTAGCCAAGATGAAAAATAAATAGCATTGCTACTAATAAAATAAAGCTCCAAAGACTATATAAACTATTAGAAAAAATCGTTTGTCTTGCCTAACAAACAAATGTTATATAGACAAAATAATTTAGCATATCCTAGCAAAAAGTTCCTTATCTTATACAGGTTAGGTGCTCAGTTAATTCATAACTATTTAAAATTAGCTGTTTAAAATTTGTATAAAAGTAACTTGAAAAGTCAAATATTAAGCACTTAAATATGCTTCCTGTGGTTTAATTTTAATTTGCTTTTTATTTAATGAGCTATAAATATTGCTTTGTTTCTCGTCAAATTGTACTTATGTTCAATTTTCTAATTTGTTTATATAACTTAATGTGCCTTTAATTTAATCTTAAGATTACGTTTGTATATTATGTTGTTGTGCTTGATTAAAAATAAATGTTAATGTACTATAATTGTTTCATTATAAGTAAAATTATGTTATTGTTCGTAAAGCATTCTTTATGTCGATATCGATAAAGTGAGAACACCACTAAATATCGATATCGATGATTTGTGGTGTGACATCACTAAGCTATACATAGCCATACTAAATATGTATATAGTATGTGCCATATCGATTGAGAAAACGGACAATGACCTCAGATATGAGCCGAGTGTCAAAGGCGTAACTTACAAAATCTCAATTTAGATGTGATAACAATATTTAAATATTGATATTATTCCACTTCTAGGTCAGCACATATGTTTTGTTTTTTGTTTAAATAATATTGTCTGTGGTTCCTATAAACATAGTAAAATCTTACGGTACATCGCGAAAAATGTGTTATATTTTATATTTCAATTTATGGTAAGTAACGCAGCAATTCATTTAATAACAGTTTCATATTAAAAATATTTGAAGCAATATAATCACCATATTGAGCTTTTGCAATTCATCCCTTTAAAATAAACAAAACGCGCGTTACGTCAGTTCGTTCTAAAGAAACGTGACAATGGCAGCCAGAGATGCGTCACCTTTTTGGGCCGGTCCGCCATTTTGTTTTCATTCGTGTTCGGATAGCGCTTGGTGTGTACGTCTCGGGTAATTCATAGCATTCATTGCATTGTTTTAGTTGAGTTTTACTGTTAAATTTGTTATATCGTTAAGTTTTTGTTTTTGAATCTGTTATATTAGTTTTACTGTGACGGTCGTTACTAAATCGACATGAGTTCAGGAGAATTTGGTGAAGGACCCGGTCCTTCAACATCAAGGGAAAGAGACGTCGCCGACCCATAATAAACGTAGCAGGTACGTACAAATAGGTACAAATGCGACGACGTAGCCTTCTATTTCTAAAGCGCTCTTTTATGTGACCATGTGGTATTTATTTTCAAAACAATATGTATTTATGTGATGTAGTACTATGGTAGTATATTTTTGTCATTTATTTACAGGCCCATCTTCTGGAGCACCTTAACGTCACCAGTAAAAAGAGAAAACCTACCACTTTGTCGGTCGGGGAACAAGAGATTATCATTAATGTATACAAATATGTCAAAACACCTGGCCCGAAGACGTATCCTTCAAACGTTAATATGGTAGAAAAGGTTTCGGAGATCTCAGGAGTCAGCAAGAGCACTATATATCGCGTATTAAGCGTGTAGAGATTCCCATAAAATACCAGAAAAGGGAATAATTAATAAAAGAAAAAGTCTGTAATTGAAGTTGGACGATTTTGATAAACGGCTATAAGAGCGAAAGTATCAGTTCTTTCTTGCAGGAGAATTACCGACTTTAGACAAAATTTTGCTCAGTATAAATCAAGATGACCAGTTGCCAAACTTGAGCAAAACTTCCTGCGACGTGTGTTGCGCCATTTAAAATTCAAATATATAAAGAGAAACAGAAAAGTGGTTCAATAGATCGCCCAGATAGTTCTGTGGCGTACCAGATATTTGAGAGAAATACAAATATTAAGAAACGAGGGACGTAACATTTTTACCTTGACGAAACATGGATTAACGCAGGTCATACTATGGGAAAGGTAGGGAAGACACCACAATTGAATCTTCTCGTCAATCACGGTTAGAAGGCTACCTACTGGCGCGAAAGTTCTTCTGCAAAGGAAAGCGATTAATAGTTGTACACGTTGGCAATGAAAATGGCTTTTGGAGGGATGTGATTGGGTATTTGAATCATCATCTACTGGTGACTACCAGAGTATGGACGCTCTCCATTTCGAGGACTGGTTTAGAAAAGTAATAGAAAACTGCAAAGCGGCGATGTCATAGTTATGGATAACGCCAGTTACCACTCCAGACGTTTAGAAAAAACCCCAACAATGTCTTGGCGAAACAAAATATGCAGGAATGGCTAGAATCTAAACAGATCGCATGTGCCCTCGGACACAAAGACCCACTTAATGGAAAAATAAAGGCAGTTAAAGATAACTATCGAAGTTACGTCACCGACGAGATGGCAAAAGAAAAGCATCACAGTGGTAAGTTGGTTACCTTATCACTGTGAGCTTAACCCCATTGAACTTGTGTGGGCAGATGTGAAAGGGTACGTTGCACGAAAAATACAACTTTCAAGTTAAAGATGTTAAAATTTACTTAAAGATGGTTTAACTCAAATCACGCCAGATAAATGGAAAACTGTGTTCAGCATGTCCTTAAGGTTGAACAAAAGCGTGGCATGGATGATAGAATTGACCAAACTGCAGATCGCTTTATAATTAATGTTACAGATAGTTCATCAAGAAGATATGAGTGATGATTGCACCGAATAAAAATAAAGTTCTTATATAATATTAAAATAAAGTTTTATCTTTTGCATAAGTACGTACTTATTCGGTGTCGTTATCACTGAATCTTTATATGTGTTATAAATTTATGTTTTTGTTGTTAAATGAAAAGTACTTTATAACAATAGATGATTTTTCTTCTACAGCGATTCACATAACTTTTAATAATAGTTAATAAATATATATTATATCAATCATTATAAAAAATCATTATAAATAAAGAAAGTACTACATAAAATGTGCCTATATATTGAAGGTTTGTAACCCCTGGTTAAACGACCGAAAGGTCATTGTCCGTTTTTCTCAATCGATTTGGCACATACTATAGTCATTAACCATCTGTCAAAATGGGCGACTGCAGCGCCAAAACGCGTAGTTGGGAAACTTGACTAAAAGTCACTGTCGTATCTGTAGCTTGCTACATATCTATTTATCTATGTTTCGAAGTCTTTGGGTATGTTCCGATATACAGTGCTATCACTATTATAATGAAAAAATTGTTGCATTATGGACTGCTAGTATACAGCCGCAGTACCCTAGGGAAATAAATGACGATATAAATCGCCACCATTTTTGTACTGTGAGCATGGCGCTTTCGAGGTAAGGTGCTCTTAGTAATTTAATCACGTGATCAGAAAACAGCGCCTAGAGATTTAACAGCTTCCACGAGTGATTGTTATTATTATTAATTAATATTGCTATTCAAATAAACTGGGATATTAAGTTTTAAAACCAACAACATTTAAATAATATTTTTTCTTGTTGAACAGAAAACATGTACATGATAAATATTTTCATTTGAAAACTGTGTCGAAAAATGGGGATGACAGTACACTGGACTGCGTTCCGTTTCAAACAGTAACCAGTATGGCAAACTAAAAAGGAACGACTTCACAGTATACTGAATTGACGTCACACCTTACTATGGTCACAGTATAAATCTGAACACACTCTTTCTTCTTCTTTTAAATTATGGCTTCACTTGATAGAATTCTGCTAGTGTCAAACACACTCTTTGTTTCGAAGAAACGGGATAACACTGACAGCTGACAGATGATATCTGATAACGTGTTAACTGATAACTCCACAAAGCAGAAAGCACAAATTATAAAGTTGTATGTATAGGATTAGAAAGAAGCTCTGTAAGTCGCAAACTCATTAAGAAATTGCTATAAATTCAATTTCGATTGTAGTGTTAGTGTTGAAAAATAAAAAATCATTCGTGAAGTGTACAATTTAACTAACGCCGCATAAATTGTGACTAAAAGAACAGTAGGAGTATTGTAGCGTTAATTTTGTGGAAATCAGAACAGGAACTGTAACTTCGTTGTTACATTAGCTTTGTGGTAACTATATTTTAAAGATAAGAATATCCTTTAGAAATGCGTAGAAAGACATATGTATCTCAGTATTATATCTAAAGTAAATATGAGAAAATTACTTCTCTTCTCCCACTAATACTAATAAAACACCGGCTGTGCCCGGCATGCGTTGCAATGCCTCGATTTTGTTAGAAACCTACGGCGGGCAAGCATGCAACTATTCACCAATATTTCATTGTAATTTAATGAATGGTATTCCTATACCATACAGGTAGAAGACACGCAAACAAACATCTTTCTTCTTGTCAGAAACCTTTGCAGGTACACACAACAGATAATCAGAGTTTCATCTTAATCATATTTTACATGATATCGAAACACATGTAGGACAAACAAAGAAATATTCATATAGAAAGATAAAGACCATTAAAGTAGTATAAATATCAAATTATTTATGATTTTCATCAATTTCATAGGATTTCATCATCTTCATCATTACAGCCCATCACCTGCTGAACATAGGCCTCTGTATGGAATGCTACAAAGCACGGTCCTGAACCACTTGCATCCATCTACTTCCTGCATCTCTTATGAGGTTGTCACTCCATCAAGTGGGGGGCTATATGCACTGTACTACACAATATTAAGGCAATGCATATGATTTAAAAGTTAGTCACATAGTCTTCCTACTTATAATTTATTAAACAACTGGAATTTGCAAAATGTAAATAGTTAACATTGATTAAAAGTATTCTGACCAACTTGATTACATAAATGTTATCACAAATATATTTGCTGTTATCAGTGTATGCTAGAAGCATTTGCAGTACTTACTGTAAATTAGATTGTACAACAGTAATAATAATCCATTACCTACTTTGTGTGTATGTATTATTTCTATGATATCTGTGTGTTAATTATTTTTGCATTTCAATACTTATTTTTTTAAATGTTTTTTTCTTTAAATACATAGCTGTTGGGGTTTCTTCACTTTAAAAACCAAACTTATATGGACCTGTAACTTAAACATTATATAATGTAAGTGTGATTTGCATAGAGAGAAAGTAAATATATTTTTAATGTTTCATTACAATATTCTATGTTATGTAATCTAATTGAAATCTTCAAATTAATGCTTGCTAGCTTATGCAGTGTTTGAAGGGTCTATATACATCTGTGGAATTGTATTGCTTTTGGTGATATAATATTAAATTTTGATGAGGTATATGGATTTCATAACAGAAATAAATGATTTTTGTTGTACCATGAGTGCTTGCAGTCTATAAAATTCTACCTTCAATTTTATTTTGTTGTTCTTACTCTGTGGCTATCATATCTAAAAAATAATAAGTCTTATTTTTAAGTTATTTTTTATTTGTAAGTTAATTATGTAAAATTACTTAATGATATAATTTAAATAATTGGATTATTTAAATTAAATTTTTGAATATAATGGGATGTATCAACTTTTTCTCCAAAGGCCAACCACACCTGCATTTGATGCATGTTATACGATTGATTTTATACGTGGTAGAGCCATGCTGCAGCTATATTAGTAGTATAGTTGTAGCACGAATGGGTCGGCTCGACCGGGGAAGGACCACGCTCTCACAGAATATCAACATAAAATAGCAGCTTAACGCTGCTGTGTTTCGTATGGTGAGTGTAGAGAACCGGAGACCCTTTTTACTGGAAAGGAGGCATTCCATCTCAGTCCTCACGGGTGACAATGCATTTGCATTTTGATCCGTAATCGAGGATAGATGTAGATGCTTATGAGCCACAGCAACCACTTACCATCAGGTGGACTGTGTGCTCGTTTGTCACCCCTATCCTATAAAAAAAAAAAAATGTTATCTAACAAATAAGGATCTGAACAAATGATTAATGGTGGTGCAGCCTGTTCAATGTGAAGGTGGTAGTTCTGCACTTATCAACCCACTGCACAGTTCAGGTGACCGATAAGTATAGGTATGAGTTTTTAAAAATGTTTCAAACTATGCATGCCAATAGAGGCAATTTTTTTAATAGATATGATGGTGCCAAATGAGCATACAGTGAATCTGGTGGTTTGTGGATGCAGTACATCTCTTCTTGATTTAGAAAAAAATCAGATATAGATGTTTTTTTTTATATAATAAGGGTGGCAAGCGAGCACACATTCATGTGATGTAACATAATGTTGTTACTGAGTTATTTTTTTTAAACAATTTCAAGAGTAATTTCTAAAATCAGAAATATGATAATTTCTTATACTATAATATAACATCTCTCTCCGATCGTGTCGAATTACCGGCCTATCAGACTAAAAAGTGAGGGAATACACTTGTGTTTGTGCATACACTCGATCACTATAATCCTGTCCTGCGCAAATGGCTGGTCTCCGTTCCGGTCATTATTATAAGTGCTAGAACGAGTGGGAGTGAGATTACAGTTCTACCCACACTTCTTCGTATTTTTTTTAATTTTTTACCCTCATTTCTAACAATAGTGATGTATTTTTAATCATAGATAAGAGTGAAAAAGGATGAGCGGTGCGGGCGAGCCCGAGGAGTTGGAGAGGTCGTACGAGGTGCACGGGGCGGTGGTGCGCGAGGCGGCGGCCGACAGCGCGCGGCACGACGCGCTGGTGCTGGCGACGCTGCCCGGCGCCGCGCCGCCGCCGCTGCTGGCGCCCGCCGTGGCCGCCGCGCTCCAACTCGACAACGCGCTGCTGACGGTACAGCACCACCACGAATACGACATGCTTCCACTTTAACTATTTTTTTTTCATTTCTTGGGCCTTTCGTTTCTCGAAGCCTTCAGCCAAAATAAAAATTTTGTAAAATCTCTCCGCTTCGCGTTCGATGTCTGATATAATTTAAGGCTGGAACTTATAATTCAATAAATTAAAATGATAAGCAATAAATTTCTTTATAATATGTTATCTGTCTTACGACACCCACGAGATGACATGACTTAGTGAACTCTTTTACGCCGCTGCTACACGGCGTAACATAACAATATAATATTATAATTTCATTCGATTATTAAAATGTAAGAACTTAAATTAAAAATTTTAAGAAACCCCCGAAACAAAAAAAGCTGATCATCTTCAAACGGCTGAACGCATTTTCTTTAATCATAGCTAAGAACACTCTCGAACCAAGTCACCTTTCAAACAAAAAAGAAAACTAAGTCTAAATCGGTTCATCCGTTTGGGAGCTACGATTCCACAGACAAACACACAGATACACACATTAAACATATACCACCCCTTTTTTCGTCTGGGGTTAAAAAACAAAGAGTAAAGTTTTTTTTTTGCTAATTCTTCTCTATAGCACAAATCCTTAGTCCTCTGCTTAATATAGGCTTTCAAAGCGTAAACTTGAAGTTTACCTCTTACGACACCCACTGGACGATGTGGGGTAGTAGATATTCTGACATCAACACTACACGGTGACTATTAGGTCCTTACATATTATGAAATTGGCGTTTTGTACGGGAGGAATATAAAATCAATTTTTTTTGTAAAATATATTTAATTAAAGTATGCACCGTTGTTATCTATGCACTTTTGCCATCTCATAGGTAGTTTATTGATCCCTTTACTAAAAAAAACCATGGGGGCGAGAATCAATAAACTCTTTGAAGGCAGTTTGGACTGCCGCATCGGAGTTGAATTTTTTTCCTTGTAAGAAGTTGTCCAAATTCCGGCAAAAATGGTAATCTGTTGGAGCAAGGTCCGGGGAGTACGGTGGATGTCGCAGACATTCCAATTGTAGCTCATCTAACTTAGTGGTTGTTTGTTGTGCAGTGTGTGGTCTTGCGTTGTCGTGAAGCAGCAGTGGCCTAGAGCGATTGACCAATCTCAATTGTTTAGCAGCTAGTTCTTCCTTCATGGTTTGCAGTTGCTGACAATAGATATCTGCCGTAATCGTTTGGCCAGATTTTAGAAAGCTGTACCGAACGACACCGGCGCTAGTCCACCAAACACTCACAAGTAACTTTTTCTGACTCAATTTTCGTTTAGGGCAGGATTTGGCTGGGTCTCCAGGGATCATCCATTGCGACCAGCGCTTCCGATTATCGTACAGTATCCACTTTACATCACAAGTAATGATTCGATTTAAAATCCCTTCATTATTGTGTCGGTTGAGCAAAGTAACACAGCAGTCGACGCGTGTTTGCAAGTTCGATTCACTCAATTCATGAGGTACCCATCATTCAAGTTTTTTTACTTTCCCGATTTGCTTCAAGTGGATTAATACAGTTTTATCACTTACCCCGAAGACTGCAGCTATCTCTGAAGTGCTTTGTGATGGATCCGCTTCCACTTTACTTTTTCTTACTTACTTTTTTTACTTTAATTCTTAATTTTCCACTTCGGTCTCCGGCCGTCCACGGGGTTGGTTCTGAAGGTCGAAATTTCCAGAACGAAAACGTTGAAACCAAAAACGTACCGTGCTTTCTTTTGCGACACCAGCGCCGTACACATCATTAATCCTTCGAGCTGTTTCTGCAGCACTGGTGCCACGGTAGAACTCGTACTCGTAAATATACCGATATTTCATGTTTTCCATTGTGCGGTAATAAGCGACGCCAAAGAAAAAAAATAATGAGGAAAAAACAAATGAATGACTGTTTTCAAAACTCAAATGTACCAGCTAAATGAATTTTTAAATTTGAATTTGGAATTCTTAACCAAAGAAGAGATATTTCAGATAAAAGTGGTCAGTACGACAAAACGCTAATTTCATATGTACGGTCAATATATAGGTCTCACTTCTCATAGCGTTAGAAATATACTGAGCTTTAATTAACCTGAAATTTCGTTAGTATTATATTTTATTCTGTGTCTAAACCCAATAAAGTAATTTTGACTTTGAGTGTATTATGTCGACTAATTGATGTATTTTTACACAGGAGGTGTCATTAGTAAAGTGCGATTTAGTGGCGGGCAATCGCTTGATAATCTCACCAACTGGTCCGCTAACGCCGTACGATGACGTGAGGTTTGTATACCCTTTTGATGCTCATTCAATCTATGATATAGGAATAACATAAAATATAAGGATGCGTGGACATAATGTACTACGTTAGACATTTCGACTTGTGTACAATTTGTAGGTTAAATTGTTACTGTTGAGAGAGAATTCCTTGCCGCTTTTTCTTACGATTACTTCGTGGTAGGATATTCTTTAATCTTCACCATCCTCTTACTCATTTCTGTCGGCTTATACGAGTAACTTGCGTTGCTATATTCCGGTCTAAAGGGTATAGAAAGCCAGTATAAGTACAGGCTGTGAGTGACTTAGTCCTCAGATGTGACAATACATCTCTAGTCTTCTCTGTTTGTAGTTCGCAGCTAGTGTCCATGGACTGCAGTAGCCACTTGCTATTAGATGCACTGTAAGTTCGTTTTTTACTTAGTTTATGTAAAAAGAAAAGCTTACCGCAGTAGGGACTTATTAAAGCGATGGCGTAGCTTTCCCGACTCAGTTTTTTTTTTTATAAAGGTTAATTTTCCTATGTATAAGTACGTGATACGCTGGTTGCTACCGCGTGAAGATAATTTGTTGTAATATTTCGCCGTATTTTTTTTTATTTTAAAAGATGTTACCCAGCGATGCAACTCATTGCTAAGCCACTGCGCCACGGAGCCGTCAAAGAGCCGTATAATGGCGGCGTAAACAAATCTGTATTGGATTTCGTCCCATTACGTCCAATGGGTGTCGTAAGAGGCGGCATAGGTAAACTGATACACAGAAAGGCGATATTCCTTAAGACAATCTATGGGCGATGCCTCGGTTCAGCAGTGAACTCTCAATAGTTTGTCTATGGCAGGCGGAGTTTAGGTGTAGGTGGAAATGCGTGTGTTGTGGGAGTTTTGGCGGGAACTTGACCGCCGGCGGATTGCTGCTTTTGTATTATTGTTAAAACAATGGTTGGAAGTAGAATTTGATAACTAAAGCTCGTGCGATTTTGTGTATTAAATGTTGGCGCATATGGACTATTAGTGAAAACAGTGAAACAAGTGCTGCGATGGAGATGGGAACTGGCTGGAGATGGGAATGGGCCTTGAGATACCATCGCCATCAACTGTACTGGCTCAAGCTGCCGTCAATATCTCCGAAAACTTTCGCAATATGACGCATCAACATAGTGTGAAGGAGTGTATTTTAGAGGATAATTTCTTTATTATTTGATACTGGCAAAAGTACAATAGTACAAGTCCACTACCAAAGAAAGAAATTGTGTTGTGTTGATGCAAACTGGGTGCTGGTACGTAAGTTAGTGCGCAGTGTATCGGTGGCGTAGTGTCCGTGTGGTAGTATACACGAGGTGAATGCAGAAGCGTGTACGTTAGTTAGTGTGCGATGTATCGGTGGCGTAGTGTCCGTGTGGTAGTATACACGAGGTGTTTGCAGGAGCGTACGTGTTGTACGCAATGTATCGGTGGCGTAGTGTCAGTGTGATAGTATACACGAGGCGTGCAGGAGCGTGTACGTAAGTTAGTGCGCAATGTATCGGTGGCGTAGTGTCCATGTGGTAGTATACACGAGGTGTTTGCAGGAGCGTGTACGTAAGTTGTACGCAATGTATCGGTGGCGTAGTGTCAGTGTGATAGTATACACGAGGCGTGTGCAGGAGCGTGTACGTAAGTTAGTGCGCAATGTATCGGTGGCGTAGTGTCCATGTGGTAGTATACACGAGGTGTTTGCAGGAGCGTGTACGTAAGTTGTGCGCAATGTATCGATGGCGTAGTGTCAGTGTAATAGTATACACGAGGCGTGTGCAGGAGCATGTACGTAAGTTAGTGCGCAATGTATCGGTGGCGTAATGTCCGTGAGGTAGTATACACTAGGTGTCTGCAAGAGCGTGTACGTAAGTTGTGCGCAATGTATATGTGGCGTAGTGTCAGTTTGATAGTATACACGAGGCGTGTGCAGGAGCGTGTACGTAAGTTAGTGCGCAATGTATCGGTGGCGTAATGTCCGTGTGGTAGTATGCATGAGGCGCGTGCAGGAGTGTGTAGTTAAGTTGTGCGCAATGTATCGGTGGCGTAGTGTCCATGAGGCGCGTGCAGGAGCGTGTAGGTAAGTTGTGCGCAATGTATCGGTGGCGTAGTGTCCGTGTGGCGGTATAACACGAGGCGTGTGCAAGAGAATGTACGTAAGCTAGTTCGCAATGTATCGGTGGCGTAGTGTCCGCGTGGCAGTATACACGAGGCGTGTGCAGGAGTGTGTACATAAGCTAGTGTGCAATGTATCGGTGGCGTAGTGTCCGCGTGGCAGTATACACGAGGCTTGTGCAGGAGCGTGTACATAAGCTAGTGCGCAATGTATCGGTGGCGTAGTGTTCGTTTGGCAGTACACACGAGGCGTGTGCAAGAGCGTGTACATAAGCTAGTGCGCAATGTATCGGTGGCGCAGTGTCCGCGTGGCAGTACACACAAGGCGTGTACATAAGCTAGTGCGCAGTGTATCGGTGGCGTAGTGTCCGCGTGGCAGTACACACGAGGCGTGTGCAGGAGCGTGTACATAAGCTAGTGCGCAATGTATCGGTGGCGCAGTGTCCGCGTGGCAGTACACGACAGGCGTACAAGCAGTGCGCAATGTATCGGTGGCGTAGTGTTCGCTTGGCAGTATACACGAGGCGTGTGCAGGAGCGTGTACATAAGCTAGTGCGCTATGTATCGGTGGCGCAGTGTCCGCGTGGCAGTACACACGAGGCGTGTACATAAGCTAGTGCGCAATGTATCGGTGGCGTAGTGTCCGCGTGGCAGTACACACGAGGCGTGTGCAGGAGCGTGTACATAAGCTAGTGCGCAATGTATCGGTGGCGCAGTGTCCGCGTGGCAGTACACACGAGGCGTGTGCAGGAGCGTGTACATAAGCTAGTGCGCAATGTATCGGTGGCGCAGTGTCCGCGTGGCAGTACACACAAGGCGTGTACATAAGCTAGTGCGCAGTGTATCGGTGGCGTAGTGTCCGCGTGGCAGTACACACGAGGCGTGTGCAGGAGCGTGTACATAAGCTAGTGCGCAATGTATCGGTGGCGTAGTGTCCGCTTGGCAGTACACACGAGGCGTGTGCAGGAGCGTGTACATAAGCTAGTGCGCAATGTATCGGTGGCGTAGTGTCCGCTTGGCAGTACACACGAGGCGTGTGCAGGAGCGTGTACATAAGCTAGTGGCAATGTATCGTGGCGTGTGCAGGAGCGTGTACATAAGCTAGTGGCAATGTATCGTGGCGTGTGCAGGAGCGTGTACATAAGCTAGTGGCAATGTATCGTGGCGTGCGCAGGAGCGTGTACATAAGCTAGTGGCAATGTATCGTGGCGTGCGCAGGAGCGTGTACATAAGCTAGTGGCAATGTATCGTGGCGTGTGCAGGAGCGTGTACATAAGCTAGTGGCAATGTATCGTGGCGTGCGCAGGAGCGTACATGCTAGTGGCAATGTATCGTGGCGTGCAGGAGCGTGTACATAAGCTAGTGGCAATGTATCGTGGCGTGCGCAGGAGCGTGTACATAAGCCAGTGGCAATGTATCGTGGCGTGCGCAGGAGCGTGTACGAGGCGGTGCGCGCGGGCGTGCGGCGCGCGGTGGCGGCGGGCGCGCGGCGGCCGGTGCTGGCGCTGCAGGCGCTGCGGCCGCGCGACCTCGGCCTCGAAGTGGACGGCGACTGGTCGCGCAGCGAGCTCGTCGCGCTGCTCGCCGCGCTAGAAGCGCTCTACATCGTGAGCAGCCTTTACACTTATTGAAATATTATCGCTCATTATCCAGAAATTCGGGTCCGCCAGTAAATTTTTTATAAGTAATTAAAATTTAATATAAGTTACTGTTCTTTGTGTTTAGCTTATTTTAAGAATATTTTTTTTTACTCTTTTTGCTAGCAATAGAATCCTGTGGGATGATTTATATTTTGTTAATACGTTTAGCAGCTGGATTGGAGATAGCAGATTTTTTTTGACGTTACTCCTTACGAAACCCGAACTAGCTTTGAATATTTATTAAATTAATAGTAATTCCTCTATACTCTGTATACGTGGTAGAACTACGCTGCTGTTATATTATGGTTGCAGCACGAATGAGTCGCCTTTATCGGGGAAGGGTCACGCTCTCATAAAATACTAGCGTAAAATAGCAGCTTAATATTGCTGTGGTTTATATCATGAGTGTAGCGCATCGGAAACCCTTTTTAGTTATACTATCATAGTCTTCAAGTGTAGATGTAGTTATCTATGCGCTTTCGCATCCACTTAACATCAGGTGGTATATGTGCTTATCACCCTTAATCTGTATAAAAAAAAACCTGGTATGTCGGAAGACAATTGTTACGTACATTCTGTTGGTTTCTTCGGATTACGAATATTTTTCAATTTGTGCTTTAAGTTATTTTTTATGTAAAAACCTCTCTTTACGTACCACGACAAACCTGAGTTTCTAATATGAGATTTTGCTAATTAGCATATAAAGAACATTCTTTGTATTAAAATTATAAAATTAATTATAATATTGTAATCATAAAGTTATTTCTCTAAAATGTAATCGTTCGCCCTTATTGGTGGTACACAGCCGCTGGAGGTGCGTGAGTCGTACCCGAGCAGCTGCCGCGGCTGACAGCGCTGGGCGGGCGCCCGCGCTGCCCGCAGCGCTGCAGCCGCTGCTGCGCACCGCCGTCGCGCTCGAGCGCGCCAGGTACATAATATAATATGTTCTACCGAGAGCTGATGACAGCGTTGATTTGGGCGCCTGCGCTGCCCGCAGCGCTGCAGCCGCTGTTGCGCACCGCCGTTGCGCTTGACCGCCCGGTACTCGCTCTACCTACCTAGTTACCTACCTGTATACATTAGATTTCATTTTATTGCATGCCGTAAGCGCTAAGCGCGCAGGTATGTTCTACTAGGGCCTAAAAATTAAGATTCCAACGTTTTGTCGCATGAAATCGTATCTAGCAATCATATTGTACATATAAGTGATATAAAAAGCACATTGTCAGAAAGATAAATGATTGTTGAACTTATTAATATTTTTTTTAAATCGATTAATTGCTATTTTTACATAAAAAAAGGGTTTTAGTGGCTTATGTTGTGGATTTATCAAGTCCGCATGGCTTCGTAATTTATTTGAATAATAATTTATTACTATGCTAGCAACCCGCCCCGGCTTCACCTGGGTAGAATATATTTATGTATTATTTAGATAAAAAAATAATCCTTAAAATACCATATATTATAACAATTTACGATTTTTCCAAAAAAAAACAACATAAATTTGTAGCTATCTAGATCACTCCTGGCATTGCTCTCTATCTATTTGTGAAGTTTCATTACAATCGGTTCAGCCAATCAGAAGATTAGCCCGAACAGACAGACAGACAAAAATAATAAAAATGGTTATTCATATCTTGGCATCTAAATAAGCACCTCAGCTCAATGTTAGGCAGTTATTTTGATATTACAAACAAACACCTCAATTTTATTAATATGTATGTAGAGATAAACGAGTAACCGGCTAATGTAAGTAATTTAAATTGCATTCATCTAATAACTGAAATGAATTAACGTAATTAACACAAAACAGGTAGAGTCACGCTGCAGCTATATTATGGTTGTAGCAGGAATGGGTCGGCTTGATCGGGAAATTACTACGCTCTCACAGAATACCAGTGTAAAATAGCAGCTTAATGCTGCTGTATTTCGTATGGTGAGTGTAGAAAACCGGATACCCTTTTTACTGGAAACGAGGCACTCCATCTTAGTCCTCAGGGGTTACACCGTATCTGCTTCGATTCATAATTGAGGATAAAAGTAGTTGTCTATAGGCAATATAATCTACTTACCATCAAGTAAATTGTGTGCTCGTTTGTCGCCCTAATTGTATATAAAAAAAAACATGTGGTACTTTCTCTTCAAATTTGTCTACTACGGATACCGGTGTTAGGGCTCTGGCGCGTGACATAGGCGGCGCGGACCCGGAGCGCATGTCGCCGCCCAACGTGGCCAAGTACGTGTGCGACGCGTTCGCGGACAGCTGCGTGCGCGTGCGCGTGCTGGACGAGCCGGACGAGCTGCGGCGCCGCTACCCGCTGCTGGCCGCCGTCGCGCGCGCCGCAGACACCGTGCCGCGGCACCGCGGTACGTGCACCGCTCCACATGTACACACACCGCGGTACGTGCACCGCTCCACATGTACACACACCGCGGTACGTGCACCGCTCCACATGTACACACACGCGCACACCGCGGTACGTGCACCGCTCCACATGTACACACACGCACACCGCGGTACGTGCACCGCTCCACATGTACACACGCGCACACCGCGGTACGTGCACCGCCCACATGTACACACACGCGCACACCGCGGTACGTGCACCGCCCACATGTAACACACGCGCACACCGCGGTACGTGCACCGCTCCACATGTACACACACGCGCACACTGCGGTACGTGCACCGCCCATGTACACACGCGCACACCGCGGTACGCACCGCTCCACACACCGCGGTACGCACCGCCCACATGTACACACGCGCACACCGCGGTACGTGCACCGCCCACATGTACACACACGCGCACACCGCGGTACGTGCACCGCTCCACATGTACACACACCGCGGTACGTGCACCGCTCCACATGTACACACACGCGCACACCGCGGTACGTGCACCGCTCCACATGTACACACACCGCGGTACGTGCACCGCCCACATGTACACACGCGCGCACCGCGGCGTGCACCGCTCCACATGTACACACGCGCACACCGCGGTACGTGCACCGCTCCACATGTACAACACCGCGGTACGTGCACCGCCCACATGTACAACACGCGCACACCGCGGCGCCCGCCATGTACACACGCGCACACCGCGGTACGTGCACCGCTCCACATGTACACGCGCACACCGCGGCGTGCACCGCTCCATATGTACACACACCGGTACGTGCACCGCCCACATGTACACACACGCGCACACCGCGGTACGTACCGCTCCACATGTACACACACGCGCACACCGCGGTACGTGCACCGCTCCATGTACACACACGCGCACACCGCGGTACGTACCGCCCACATGTACACGCACGCGCACACCGCGGTACGTGCACCGCCCACATGTACACACGCGCACACCGCGGTACGTGCACCGCTCCACATGTACACACCGCGGTACGTGCACCGCTCCACATGTACACACACGCGCACACCGCGGTACGTGCACCGCTCCACACACACGCGCACACCGCGGTACGTGCACCGCCCACATGGCCACACGCGCACACCGCGGCGTGCACCGCCCACATGTACACACACGCGCACACCGCGGTACGTGCACTGCTCCACATGTACACACACGGTACGTGCACCGCCCACATGTACACACACCGCGGTACGTACCGCTCCACATGTACACACACGCGCACACCGCGGTACGTGCACCGCTCACATGTACACACACGCACACCGCGGTACGTGCACCGCTCCACATGTACACACACGCGCATACCGCGGTACGTGCACCGCTCACATGTACACACCGCGGTACGCACCGCCCACATGTACACACACGCGCACCGCGGTACGTGCACCTCCACATGTACACACACGCGTACACCGCGGTACGTGCACTCCACATGTACAACACGCGCACACCGCGGCGCACCGCTCCACATGTACACACGCACACCGCGGTACGCACCGCCCATGTACACATTACGCGCACACCGCGGTACGTGCACCGCTCCACATGTACACACACCGCGGTACGTGCACCGCTCCACATGTACACACACACGCGCACACGCGGCACGTGCACCGCTCCACATCTACACAGGAGCGCACACCGCGGTACGTGCACCGCTCCACATGTACACACACGCGCACACCGCATGCACCGCTCCACATGTACACACACCGCGGTACGTACCGCTCCACATGTACACACACGCGCACACCGCGGTGTGCACCGCTCCACATGTACACACGCGCACACCGCGGTACGTACCGCTCAATACGTACACACCGCGGTACGTGCACCGCTCCACATGTACACACACCGCGGTACGTGCACCGCTCCACATGTACACACACGCGCACACCGCGGCGTGCACCGCTCACATGTACACACACGTGCACCACATGTACACACACGCGCACACCGCGGTATGCACCGCCCACATGTACACACGCACACCGCGGTACGTGCACCGCTCCACATGTACACACACCGCGGTACGCACCGCCCACATGTACACACGCGCACACCGCGGTACGTGCACCGCTCCACATGTACACACACGCGCACACCGCGGTACGTGCACCGCCCACATGTACACACACGCACACCGCGGTACGTGCACCGCTCCACATGTACACACACGCGCACACCGCGGTACGTGCACCGCTCCACATACACACCGCGGTACGTGCACCGCCCACATGTACACACGCGCACACCGCGGTACGTGCACCGCTCCACATGCACACGCGCACACCGCGGTACGTGCACCGCCCACATGTACACACACGCGCACACCGCGGTACGTGCACCGCCTCATGTACACACACCGCGGTACGTGCACCGCCCACATGTACACACACGCGCACACCGCGGTACGTGCACCGCCCACATGTACACACACGCGCACACCGCGGTACGCACCGCTCCACATGTACACACCGCGGTACGTGCACCGCTCCACATGTACACACACGCGCACACCGCGGTACGTGCACCGCTCCACATGTACACACACGCGCACACCGCGGTACGTGCACCGCTCCACATGTACACACCGCGGTACGTGCACCGCCCACATGTACACACGCGCACACCGCGGTACGTGCACCGCTCATGTACACACACCGCGGTACGTGCACCGCTCCACATGTACACACACGCGCACACCGCGGTACGTGCACCGCCCACATGTACACACACCGCGGTACGTGCACCGCTCCACATACACACCGCGCACACCGCGGTACGTGCACCGCTCCACATGTACACACACCGCGGTACGTGCACCGCTCCACATGTACACACACGCGCACACCGCGGTACGTGCACCGCTCCACATGTACACACACGCGCACACCGCGGTACGTGCACCGCTCCACATGTACACACACCGCGGTACGTGCACCGCTCCACATGTACACACACGCGCACACGGTACGTGCACCGCTCCACATGTACACACACGCGCACACGCGGTACGTGCACCGCTCACATGTACACACGCGCACACCGCGGTACGTGCACCGCTCAACATGTACACACACACCGCGGTACGTGCACCGCTCACATGTACACACCGCGGTACGTGCACCGCTCCACATGCGCACACCGCGGTACGCACCGCTCCACATGTACACACACGCGCACACCGCGGTACGTGCACCGCTCCACATGTACACACACGCGCACACCGCGGTACGTGCACCGCTCCACATGTACACACGCGCACACCGCGGTACGTGCACCGCTCCACATGTACACACACCGCGGTACGTGCACCGCTCCACATGTACACACACGCGCACACCGCGGTTCGTGCACCGCCCACATGTACACACACGCGCACACTGCGGTACGTGCACCGCTCCACGTACACACACCGCGGTACGTGCACCGCCCACATGTACACACACGCGCACACCGCGGTACGTACCGCCACATGTACACACACACCGCGGTACGTGCACCGCTCCATTATGTACACACACGCGCACACCGCGGTACGTGCACCGCCCACATACACACACCGCGGTACGTGCACCGCTCATTACGTACACACGCGACACCGCGGTACGTGCACCGCTCCACATGTACACACGCGCACACCGCGGCGTGCACCGCCCACATGTACACACACCGCGGTACGTGCACCGCTCCACATGTACACACACGCGCACACCGCGGTACGCACCGCCCACATGTACACACACGCGCACACCGCGGCGTGCACCGCTCCACATGTACACATCGCGCACACCGCGGTACGTGCACCGCTCCACATGCCACACACGCGCACACCGCGGTACGTGCACCGCTCCACATGTACACACACGCGCACACCGCGGTACGTGCACCGCTCCACATGTACACACACGCGCACACCGCGGTACGTGCACCGCTCCACATGTACACACGCGCAAACCGCGGTACGTGCACCGCCCACATGTACACACACCGCGGTGTGCACCGCCTATGCATGTACACACACCGCGGTACGTGCACCGCCCACATGTACACACGCGCACACCGCGGTACGCACCGCTCCACATGTACACACGCGCACACCGCGGTACGTGCACCGCTCCACATGTACACACACGCGCACACCGCGGTACGTGCACCGCCCATGTACACACACCGCGGTACGTGCACCGCTCCACATGTACACACACGCGCACACCGCGGTACGTGCACCGCTCCACATGTACACACACCGCGGTACGTGCACCGCTCCACATGTACACACGCGCACACCGCGGTACGTGCACCGCTCCACATGTACACACACCGCGGTACGTGCACCGCTCCACATGTACACACACGCGCACACCGCGGTACGTGCACCGCTCCACATGTACACACACGCGCACACCGCGGTACGTGCACCGCTCCACATGTACACACACCGCGGTACGTGCACCGCTCCACATGTACACACACCGCGGTACGTGCACCGCTCCACATGTACACACACGCGCACACCGCGGTACGTGCACCGCTCCACATGTACACACGCGCACACCGCGGTACGTGCACCGCTCCACATGTACACACACGCGCACACCGCGGTACGTGCACCGCTCCACATGTACACACGCGCACACCGCGGTACGTGCACCGCTCCATGTACACACACCGCGGTACGTGCACCGCTCCACATGTACATTACGCGCACACCGCGGTACGTGCACCGCTCCACATGTACACACCGCGGTACGTGCACTCCACATACACACACCGCGGTACGTGCACCGCTCACATGTACACACACCGCGGTACGCACCGCTCCACATGTACACACACGCGCACACCGCGGTACGTGCACCGCCCACATGTACACACGCGCACACCGCGGTACGTGCACCGCTCCACATGTACACACGCGCACACCGCGGTACGTGCACCGCTCCACATGTACACACACGCGCACACCGCGGTACGTGCACCGCCCACATGTACATTACGCGCACACCGCGGTACGTACCGCCCATGTACACACACGCACACCGCGGTACGTGCACCGCTCACATGTACACACACGCGCAAACCGCGGTACGTGCACTGCTCCACATGTACACACACCGCGGTACGTGCACCGCCCACATGTACACATCGCGCACACCGCGGTACGTGCACCGCTCCACATGTACACACCGCGGTACGTGCACCGCCCACATGTACACACACGCACACCGCGGTACGTGCACCGCTCCACATGTACACACACGCGCACACCGCGGTACGTGCACCGCTCCACATGTACACACACCGCGGTACGTGCACCGCTCCACATGTACACACACGCGCACACCGCGGTACGTGCACCGCCCACATGTACACACGCGCACACCGCGGTACGTGCACCGCCCACATGTACACACGCGCACATCGCGGTACGTGCACCGCTCCACATGTACACACACGCGCAAACCGCGGTACGTGCACCGCTCCACATGTACACACACCGCGGTACGTGCACCGCTCCACATGTACACACGCGCACACCGCGGTACGTGCACCGCTCCACATGTACACACCGCGGTACGTGCACCGCTCCACATGTACACACACGCGCACACCGCGGTACGTGCACCGCTCCACATGTACACACACGCGCACACCGCGGTACGTGCACCGCTCCACATGTACACACACCGCGGTACGTGCACCGCTCCACATGTACACACACGCGCACACCGCGGTACGTGCACCGCTCCACATGTACACACACCGCGGTACGTGCACCGCTCCACATGTACACACACGCGCACACCGCGGTACGTGCACCGCTCCACATGTACACACACGCGCACACCGCGGTACGTGCACCGCTCCACATGTACACACACGCGCACACCGCGGTACGTGCACCGCTCCACATGTACACACACGCGCACACCGCGGTACGTGCACCGCCCACATGTACACACGCGCACACCGCGGTACGCACACCGCTCCACATGCCACACACGCGCACACCGCGGTACGTGCACCGCTCCACATGTACACACACGCGCACACCGCGGTACGTGCACCGCTCCACATGTACACACACGCGCACACCGCGGTACGTGCACCGCTCCACATGTACACACGCGCACACCGCGGTACGTGCACCGCTCATGTACACACACCGCGGCGTGCACCGCCCACATGTACACACACGCGCACACCGCGGTACGTGCACCGCTCCACATGTACACACACGCGCACACCGCGGTACGTGCACCGCCCACATGTACACACACGCGCACACCGCGGTACGTGCACCGCCCACATGTACACACACCGCGGTATGCACCGCCCACATGTACACACGCGCACACCGCACGTGCACCGCCCACATGTACACATTACGCGCACACCGCGCGCCCACATGTACACACACGCGCACACCGCGGTACGTGCACCGCTCCACATGTACACACACCGCGGTACGTGCACCGCTCCACATGTACACACACGCGCACACCGCGGTACGTGCACCGCTCCACATGTACACACACGCGCACACCGCGGTACGTGCACCGCTCCACATGTACACACACGCGCACACCGCGGTACGTGCACCGCTCCACATGTACACACACCGCGGTACGTGCACCGCTCCACATGTACACACACGCGCACACCGCGGTACGTGCACCGCTCCACATGTACACACACCACCGCGGTACGTACCGCTCCACATGTACACACACGCGCACCGCGGTACGTGCACCGCTCCACATGTACACACACGCGCACACCGCGGTATGCACCTCCACATGTACACACCGCGGTACGTGCACCGCTCCACATGTACACATTATCGCGCACACCGCGGTACGTGCACCGCTCCACATGTACACACACGCGCACACGCGGCGTGCATCACCCACATGTACACACCGCGGTACGTGCACCGCTCCACATGTACACATTACGCGCACACCGCGGTACGTGCACCGCTCCATGTACCGCGTTACGTGCACCGCTCCACATGTACACACACGCGCACACCGCGGTACGTGCACCGCTCACATGTACACACACCGCGGTACGTGCACCGCTCCATGTACACACGCGCACACCGCGGTATGCACCGCTCCACATGTACACACACGCGCACACCGCGGTACGTGCACCGCTCACATGTACACACCGCGGTACGTACCGCCCACATGTACACACACGCGCACACCGCGGTACGTGCACCGCTCCATGTACACACACGCGCACACCGCGGTACGTGCACCGCTCACATGTACACACACGCGCACACCGCGGTACGTGCACCGCTCCACATGTACACACACGCGCACACCGCGGCGTGCACCGCTCCACATGTACACACGCGCACACCGCGGTACGCACCGCCCATGGCACACACGCGCACACCGCGGCGTGCACCGCCCATGTACACGCGCAAACGCGGTACGTGCACCGCTCCACATGTACACACCGCGGTACGTGCACCGCTCCACATGTACATTAACGCGCACACCGCGGTACGTGCACCGCCACATGTACACACCGCGGTACGTGCACCGCCCACATGTACACACGCGCACACCGCGGTACGTGCACCGCCCACATGTAACACACGCGCACACCGCGGTACGTGCACCGCCCACATGTACACACACGCGCACACCGCGGTACGCACCGCCCACATGTACACACACGCGCACACCGCGGTACGTGCACCGCTCCACATACACACACGCGCACACCGCGGCGTGCACCGCCCACATGTACACACACCGCGGTACGTGCACCGCTCCACATGTACACACACCGCGGTACGTGCACCGCCCACATGTACACACACACGCGCACACCGCGGTACGTGCACCGCTCCACATGTACACACGCGCACATGCGGTACGTGCACCGCTCCACATGTACACACCGCGGTACGTGCACCGCTCCACATGTACACACACCGCGGTACGTGCACCGCTCCACATGTACACACACGCGCACACCGCGGTACGTGCACCGCTCCACATGTACACACACGCGCACACCGCGGTACGTGCACCGCTCCACATGTACACACACCGCGGTACGTGCACCGCTCCACATGTACACACACGCGCACACCGCGGTACGTGCACCGCTCCACATGTACACACACCGCGGTACGTGCACCGCTCCACATGTACACACACGCGCACACCGCGGTACGTGCACCGCTCCACATGTACACACACGCGCACACCGCGGTACGCACCGCTCCATGTACACTCCCCGCGGTACGTGCACCGCTCCACATGTACACACACGCGCACACCGCGGTACGTGCACCGCCCACATGTACACACCGCGGTACGTGCACCGCTCCACATGTACACATTACACCGTGGTACGTGCACCGCTCCACATGTACACACACGCGCACACCGCGGTACGTGCACCGCTCCACATGTACACACGCGCACACCGCGGTACGTGCACCGCTCCACATGTACACACACGCGCACACCGCGGCGGTACGTGCACCGCCCATGTACACACACCGCGGTACGTGCACCGCTCCACATGTACACACACGCGCACACCGCGGTACGTGCACCGCTCCACATGTACACACACCGCGGTACGTGCACCGCTCCACATGTACACACGCGCACACCGCGGTACGCACCGCTCACATACACACACCGCGGTACGTGCACCGCCCACATGTACACACGCGCACACCGCGGTACGCACCGCTCCACATGTACACACACCGCGGTACGTGCACCGCTCCACATGTACACACACCGCGGTACGTGCACCGCCCACATGTACACACACGCGCACACCGCGGTACGTGCACCGCTCCACATGTACACACACCGCGGTACGTGCACCGCTCCACATGTACACACACCGCGGTACGTGCACCGCTCCACATGTACACACGCGCACACCGCGGTACGTGCACCGCTCCACATGTACACACGCGCACACCGCGGTACGTGCACCGCCCATTACGTACACGCGCACACCGCGGTACGTGCACCGCCCATGTACGTACACACCGCGGTACGTGCACCGCCCACATGTACACATCGCGCACACCGCGGTACGTGCACCGCTCCACATGTACACACACGCGCACACCGCGGTACGTGCACCGCTCCACATGTACACACACGCGCACACCGCGGTACGTGCACCGCTCCACATGTACACACACGCGCACACCGCGGTACGTGCACCGCTCCACATGTACACACACGCGCACACCGCGGTACGTGCACCGCTCCACATGTACACACACTGAACACTGAACAAGACTGCCTTCCCTGCCAGCCAAGAGATTCAAGGTGTCTGCGTCCGCTGGAAAAATAATGGTCTCTGTCGTGTAGGATACCGAAGTTATAATATTGATCGACTATTTAAGTAAAGGAGAGACAATAACCGGAGATTATTACGCATCATTAATCAAAAACAACGCGAAGAACTAAAAAATAAACGTAGATGAAAATTGCGTGCTGTTACGCACGCGTTGTTGTACCGCTGAATTAACCAGCTTACAAAACGCTATTCAAGGTGTATTTACTTAAAAGGCGATTACGTTGAAAAATAAATACAATATACATATACTTATCCTGGAGTTTCATTGCGTTTCTTAAAACTTATTGATCAACCCAGTACTGAAATCACAATTAACTGAACGGACAACGAGACAATTTTAATTATTTCCTTAATTATGATTGTATGATTGTAACTTAATTTTATTACACATTAAAAAAAATACCAATTTATCATAGTAAACGGCCTAAAGATTTTATAAAAATCTAACCGGAATCATGAAATCTAAAAAAAGAGTTGTTTTGATATTCGTGTTCTGGCTAATGTAATATGAAAAAAAAATGCGTGTAACGAACAGGGGTATGAAAGTCCTCAATAGCTTGCTTTTACGTTGATACTAGCGCCATCTCAAAGTCATTGAAAGCACTATTTTTCCCAATATTTTACACATTTTATTAAAAAGTTGGCGGTATCTATTATTTATACCGAAGCCTATTTAAATTAATTGTTAATTTCTCAGTTAAGTTGTCCGTATACAATACGCGTTTACCATAACGCAGTGTAGGTAACGCAGACCATACCGCCACATTTTAACACCATAAGGTTTTTTTTTTTTATAGGATCGGGTGACAAACGAGCACACAGTCCACCTGATGGTAAGTGGTTGCTGTGACCCATAGACATCTACATCTATCTTCAATAAAGAATCAAAATGCAGATGCGTTGTCACCCGTGAGGACTAAGATGGAATGCCTCTTTTCCAGTAAAAAGGGTCTCCGGTTCTCTACACTCACCATACGAAACACAGCAGCGTTAAGCTGCTATTTTACGCTGGTATTCTGTGAGAGCGTGGTCCTTCCCCGGTCGAGCCGACCCATTCGTGCTACAACTATACCAGTAATATAGCTGCAGCATGGCTCTACCACGTAAATAAAATTTCCTCGATTCGATTCTCCTGCGTTTAAAAGGATAACTATGTATGTTTTAAGTACATTCTATTACGATACCCGTAACCGCACGAACACAATGTTTATTAGTTAGTCCGTTAGTGACCTTTTCGTATCGCATATCTCGAGAAGCAACTAAGATATCGCCCCCAAACTTCGTGTAACGTTTTAGAGCCACACTGCAGCTTTACAGGCTGTACGGAAGGTCACTTCGTGGGGCACATTATTAGGATAACTGTGTATGTTTTGTGTACATTCTTTTACGATACCCGTAACAGCACGAACACAATGTTTATTAGTTAGTCCGTTAGTGACCTTTTCGTATCGCATATCTCGAGAAGCAACTAAGATATCGCCCCCAAACTTCGTGTAACGTTTTAGAGCCACACTGCAGCTTTACAGGCTGTACGGAAGGTCACTTCGTGGGGCACATTATTAGGATAACTGCATGTTTTGTGTACATTCTTTACGATACCCGTAACAGCACGAACACAATGTTTATTAGTTAGTCCGTTAGTGACCTTGTATCGCATATCCGAGAAGCAACTGATGATATCGCCCCAAGGTTCTGTAAAGTTTTAGAGCCACACTGGAGCCATACAGGTTGTTCGAGGTCATTGTGGGGACACATTATTTGAACAGGTTACCCTATGTAATGACTTAGAATTTCTAATTATAGTGAAAATTATGATTTTTGACAAATATTCCAAAATTTGGTAAACATTTTGTGAAACCGTACTTCGGTTTGGTTTAGATACTCTAGTTCTGAGAAATAGGTACGTATCTTCATTTACGATACACCAATAGAAAGAGCATGAGTTCTAGGTGTTTTTAAAAATGTTTGAATGTTTAAGTCACTATCGTTTTTAAGCAAGCGTTAAAAAGAGTTAGCTCTCCTAAAACTAGAAATTCTAAGACAGTTTAGGATAACCTACTCAAAAATGTGGCCCACGAGATGACTTGTCCCCTCCTCAAGGCTTTTCATCGACCTTCCGAACACGCTGTACTATGGTTGCACACAAATGACTACCGAGAAAAGAACACGCTCTCAAAGAAAAAGAAAAAAGAAATACCAGCTTAATGCTGTCCTGTGTTTTATATGGTGAGTGTAGAGCACCCTTACTGGTAACAAGGAATTATATTCGTCAAGGGTATACATATATGGGCACGCCACTATAGCGGCGATAAGACCCTCTTTGAGGAGTGGCTTGAGAGACGCCACGGTGTCCTCACCTTCCGCCTGACGCAGGTCCTCACCGGACACGGTGTGTTCGGGAGGTTCCTGCACCGAATCGGGCGGGAGGAACGCCCGGGTGCTCCCACTGCGAGGATCGACCGAGGCACGGTGGAGCACACCGTGAGGTGTGCCCTGCTTGGGCGGAGCACCGCCGTGTACTCGTAGCGGCGATAGGCGGCGGCGACTCTCGTCCGGCCCTGGTCGAAGCCATGGTCCGGAGCGAGACGGAATGGGATGCCGTCACCACCTTCTGCGAAGCAGTGATGCTAGCGAAGGTGGCGGAGCGGGAAAGGAAAGAGCAACAGCTTCCTTCGGCCGCCGCGGAGACGCCCCGGGCGTCGGGGCTACGTCGTGGCCCCTGACCACCGTAGGCGGACCTGTGGACGGCGAGCAATGGTAGCTCGCCGTCCGTCCGTTAACGACGACAGGCCGTGTCGACGGCGCGTTTTGTTCCACGCGCGCCTCAAGAGCTGTCAGCAGCGTGAAGGGCCCGCGAGGCCGACGCCTGCCGGGGCTGCGGCTGTTCGAAAGAGATACCGCGCTCCGGAACGTAAGGGCACTGAAGGAACACGGATGGTTTTTAGTCAGTAAAAGTCTGACACTCCTTCCGCTCCACCCACAGCGAAAGGCGTCATTAGATGATTTTCCATCCGCAAAAAAAAAAAAAAAAAAAAAGGGTATACATATAGGTGTCTATGGGCTTCAGCATCCACTTACCATCAGGTGAAGTGTGTTTTTTGTCACTCTTTTTTTTTTAATACCTTTATTCATATAAAATACACGCATTAAAAATAATAATAAACATCGCCAAACTGTGCAACAGTTTGTTGGCGATAATGGCGCTCTTTTGTTATACATTAATATGTATTTTTTGTTACATACATACTTATCTTAGGTATATTTATTACAATAAATATCTCTATCTTTAATTAATACTTATTATAGGTAGTACATTATACTTTTCATAGGAATGTATCTTTCAGCCTTTTCTTTAATGTTACACTGCTTATGTCTTTGGACGTATCTCTTATAAAATCTATTCTATTAAATATTAGCGGAGTTAAATATTGCCTAGTTCTCTTACCATAATAGTTTCTTATATGTGGTATCACATATTTACCCTTCTCAACTTGCCTGGTACGATATTTATGCGTTATAGGTTGTTTAAATTTATTTATTTTATATTGTTCTAAAGCAATTAGGTAATGTACCTTTTCATGCACTGGAAGTATTTTACATATATTAAATAATTTGTCATAATTTGTTTTACACTGTAATTTTACTTTTTTACTTACTAAATACTTAAGTAGTCTAATCTGTAAATGTTTTATACGATCTAACTGTGTTTTGAATGTTAGCCCATAACTGCTCAATCCATAATTGATTACCGAGTCAGCCAGTGCATAATATAGTACGTACAAGACTTTTCGATTCATGAAATTGCTTAGGTGAAAGAATCTACCCAGTATTGATTGCAATTTATTACACACACCATTGACGTGCAGTTTCCAGTTCATATTACTATCTACTGTTAGGCCTAAGTATCGGTATTTATCTACTACATCTATGTTTGTGCACTCTGGCAGCCAGCTTTATTGAGGTGTAGACACTCGTATGTATGACCAATTATATTTATGTTTATTTTACCTTGCTTAAAGACGTTACTGTGAGGTGAACTTATATACATAGCCTTTGTTTTGGATAAATTTATAATTATACCGTTATCATGTGCCCATTTAATTATGTTTTCTAAGTCCTCCTGTATGTCTTTTTGTGCATCACTCGTGTTATTGGTTGAGTACATTAGGCACATGTCGTCTGCATACATAACCGTTTTACAATGTTTTATCACATTAATGACACTATTAACATGCATAATGTACCCAACTGGACCGAAAACCGATCCGGTTGGTACTCCAAGACTCACGCCCTCTTCCCTGTTACTCCGTCTATCAATGTACATATGGATCTATTTTGCAAATAGCATTTAAACCATCGGTTGATGGGACTTCTGATACCACATTCATCCATCGCACGCAGTAGTACCTCGTGTTCCAGGGTGTCGAATGCCTTTTTATAATCAATAAAAAGAGCAGCGACAAACTTACCCTCATTGAGATTGTTGTTGATATAGTCAGTAAATGCGCAAGCGCAGTGTCCGTGCTGCGTCCGCGACGGAACGTGCTGCGCATCTGATATTATGTTATATTGCAAGTAACAACTTATCTGATTCACTATTACTTTTCTACTATTTTATTTATTACCGATAATATAGCAATTGGTCTATAGTTACTATAGTCCATGTGGCTCCCCTGTTTATATATTGGTCGTATTATTGCTTTTTTTAATATATCCGGGTAAACTCCCCCACCCACACTCATATTTATAAATTTAGCTAATACTGGCTTATTTCTTTCTTTACCTGCTTTATATCTTGTACTCTAATTTTGTCTAATCCCGGTGCTTTATTAAAATCTAAATTATTTATATATTTTTCTATCGTATACGCTCCTACCTTCTTAAAGTAAAAAGACATCACTTGGTTTTACATATGAAATTCTCTAAAAATATTATCACAGTTATGCTTTATTTTCTGTACTTCTCCTGTGAACGTTTCAGAGAACTTATTGCAAATATTATACACACTGCTAGTTTGACCTAAAGATTTTAAAATAACGTCATCTAAACCCGTTTTAGGCTTGCCCATCCATTTATTTATGTTACACCATATTTTCTAAAATCATTTTACATTTTGTATCTCATTCTGCCTGTATTTATTCTTAGCTTTATCTATTAATTTATTAACCTTATTTCTATATCTCGTATACATAAGTCTTTTATTCATATTCTTAGGGGATGATTTCCAAACCCTGAACAGTAAGACCCTATGTTCTATCTTTTTACATAGTTCGTTATTAACCCATGGTTGCGTAATTCTTTTCTTTGGTGTTTTCTGTAACTTACACTCATCATATATGTCTATAAAACCCTGTAATTTTTCATACAATAAGTTAGACAACTCGTTTCATGACATCAGACCAATCAATTGTTTTAAACTATTGCATACCATTTTTTCGTCTAATATGGTTTCTATTTTACAATTATTATTAATGTTGGATACATTACCAGTTATTTTACGCTAATTCCAACCATAGCGGATCCGATACGGTACAGCAGCAATTGCGCGCATGCGTCAGCAGCCGTCCGCGGCTCGCCCGCACACACACATGGTCAATATTCGAGGAATTCACTCGGCCATCCACGATCGCTTCGCGCGTTATCTCTGACGTAGGTATTGCACTTTGTAGGCCGTTTTCACACAACATGTTTTTGTAGGCACATAAACTTGTTATGTATAAAGCCAATTCCTTTCGACGTTTAACTGCACAATCAATACATGTTTAACTTTTCATTTATTTTTGAACAAAAATAAAATAGAACGTATAATTAGTCACCAAATGAGAAGCAGGGCAGGCCAAGTCACAGCAACAACACAACTTAATTTGTAATTTTGTACTACACAACACATGTATCATCACATTCTGTCTGAGAAATAAAGAAAATATTATATTTTATTTAAAAGATTGTCTTCAACTAAAATTATGTTCACTGATTTATTATACCGGTTATTCGACGATTTATAATCATAAACATGTATTTGATAATTGCAGGTTGTGTGATATTTCTGGATTACGAGCCTGAATCTTACGACAAGACAGTGATGCTGGTTGGGAAGGTAAATTATGATTGCTAAACTATATGCATCAGCAACACAACCTCTAGAGTTTTTTGAATAAAATCTTATGAGATTTTTTGTATTTAGAAACAATCCAAAATGTTCATATATCGAGCTTCAAAATAGCCTCTAATGTATAGGTGTCGCTACAATATCCAATGTAATATTTAATTATTAGCCGTAACTTTGATGTTAAAATGGTGACGATTATGACTCTGAAATCTCGGGTTGTGAGAGGCGTGAGGTATGAGCGACTCCGGTGCACTCATTAGGTACTTTCTGTATGGCATAAATGACGCGAAGACCAATAGTGGTGGAATCGAGTAACAGGGGTTTCACTTTGGTCTGTTCCCAGTATTTGCCGAATGTATATTACTTATTTTTTTAAAACTACTTTTATTTTTGGTACACACATTTTCGTAAATGTATTTTAGAGAAGCTAAAGTTAATATATAATTATTTCCTTAAATTTTTGCCTTAGCGACTCTTTACAGCATATGCTGCAAAACTACGTCTGCTTGCTAGTTTAGATATATGGATCCTCCATTGAAGCTTCGCGTCTAGTGTGGTTCCAAGAAAAATTGTGGTATCGAGAAGACTCAGCTTCTCTCCATTTAAAATTACATCAGTATTTCGATGTTTGACATTTTTGGAGTTATGAATATCATACATTTATTTTTGTCATATTAACGTTTATCATTGTTAACGTTAAACCAATTTACTAATTTAGGTTATTTACTATGTTGGATTTTAGTAATTGAAGTTTTAATTTGAAAATTAAAAAAATATAATTTTGTTATCCCCTACTATGTCATTAATATAGACAAGAAACAGAAAGGGACCAAGTATTGAGCCCTGAGGCACGGCCATTTGTACTATCGACCCGGAAGAGCTCATGCCGTAATTAACAATATTTTGCGTTCATATTACTTGATTCATCATCATCATCATCATTACAGCCAATCACAAGTCCACTGCTGAACATAGACAATCAGTGACAAAAAATGTCCTTACCAAATGAGCGCCCACTCGAATATTTGGGTGCGCTTTTAATTTGTACGTAGCTTTGTGAATACAACTTTAGGCAATGCATTTAAGGTTGAATTTACATTAATGTATATTTATTTCAACTAGAATTACGTCAAAACAATTGGCGACAATTTTTAGAGAACTTTTGCATGAGATTGTGTATCTAGTTTTTTATTAGTGATCGATGATTATAAACGCAATTACTTCAACGGAAATTCCCCATAAATCTGCAGTTTTCTTAATATCAATAGTTGTAAAATATTTTACAATATTTTTTGATTACTTTATGAAAACTCAATTACTTTATGAAATGTAAACTTCTTTGACTTTGAAATTTTATACATGGTAAAGTCACGCTGGTAGCACGAATGGGTCGGCTCGACTGGGGAAGGACCAAGCTCTCACAGAATACTAGCGACAAATAGCATCTTAATGCTTTTGTGTTTCGTATGGTGAGTGTAGAGAACCGGAGGCCTTTTTCACTGGAAACGGGGCATTCCATCTAAGTCCTCCGGGGTAATAACGTATCTGTATTTTGATTCTTAATCGAAGATAAATGTAGATGTCTATGGGCCACAGTATCCACTTACCATCAGGTGGACTGCGTGTTCGTTTGTCACCCTTATAAAATGAAAATTATTTTTTCATGTAAATCTTAGCAAGATAACTTTGTTTCTTATCTTAAAGTGGTTATAAATATTTTTATATTTAAACATTTAACTGACTCCCGCAAAATGTCGCGTGATCGTTTACGGGAGACGCGACGTTAAGTGTGAGTGGCGGTATTTCAGGGCGTGACGTACGACACGGGCGGATGCGACGTGAAGACGGGTGGCGCCATGGCCGGCATGTCGCGCGACAAGTGCGGCGCCGCCGCCATCGCTGGCTTCCTCAAGGTATGTAACACACTCTTCTAAAGATGACTTCTTTTTCTTCATCAAACTTTGTGTGTCCCAGATTATATCTTGATGCCTTTAATTTTGTAACATTCATTATTCATCATTCATTCATTACAGCCAATCGAAATTCCACTGCTGAACATTGGCCTCCCTTGTATATCGTATATATTTTATTTCAATTTTCCTATACAGAATGTCCCAAAAGTCGACGTCATGCCGGAATCGGGTGATAGGACAAATCATAATAGTTACCAAAAAAATATAAAAAAAAAATCTTAGTCATGTATTTTTTAAATTATAGTAATTTCTTTTTTTATTTGAAAAATGTACATTCTGTGATGGTTTTTTAGCTCCTTTAGCTACAAATCTTTACTTTTTCGATTTTTTGTGTAATCTTGGGTAGTGCTTGTGTGACCTGTCGTTTTTAATTATTAGCTAACTGCTCCAACTTAGAAGAAAATGTCACATTTATCCGAACCAAGAATGAAAATTAATACTTCTCCCAACTTTAACTGACTGTACTGAAAAAAATGTACTACGCCAGTTTAGCAAGTGACCTAAAAGTTCACGCATTTAATAAGGATTCTAAAATGGTATAGCACTTACATTATTTCTTAGATTACAGGGGAAAAAATTTTTCTTCAAGAATCCCAGTTTAAAAAAAAATATTTTTATCTACTAAAAATGATTTTAGTGTAACCCAAGCTTGCCTTGAGCATAACTAAGATTCCAGTTTTAGCGAGAGGAAGTATCATTCCATGAAGTGTGAGTGAGACAGATAGTGACGCATTCGAGTCATACTTTTTCTTAAATTTAGGATAAATTTTCCTTAAGTTTAAAATTAAACAACAATTATTTGGATGCTGAGTTTTTTTTACAAAAGTGTTTAAATTGCTTTCCTTCAGCTGCAATACAAGCTCGACATCTTAAAAAAGACCGGGTTATCAGACGGGCAAATCTTCCGTTGTTGACAAATTCAGCTGCTTCCGTAGTTCTTTGCCGAAGCTCAGCTAAATTTTCAATTGGCTTTAAATAAACTTTCTCTTTCACTGCTCACCAGTAAAAAAATCTAACGGATTTAGAGATCACACCAGACCGCCCTATCCATCTGCCCGGATATTCTTCATTGAGATATTGTCGATTTTTGGGACAACCTGTTTAGGCTTTTTCCACTTCTCGAACACAATGAGGAGCACTTTACTGTCGTCTTCACAAGGTCACACTACCTGCTCTCATTAAATGTGGTCTATATACTAATACGTGAATAAAATCACATTAATTTTAGAAAGAAACACTAATGATTAAAATTGTTGCCTTTATTAAGTTTTGCAATACGTATTATGATAAAAATTAGTCCAATGAGAAATTATCATCGTCGCCATAAAATATCTCAAAAACAACTTTACGAAAGGGTTTAATTTTTTGTACTATCTTCAGAATCATACAAAGGTAGTTAGAATAGAAAAGAATAATTTTTATTCAATACTAGCTGGTACCCCGCGCGTTGCTGCCGCAGAAAAAAATATTGTGGAAATAGTGTGAAATTTGGAAGAGTTATATTATTTTATGATATAACACATATAATATAAAATAACACATTCATTGAAATTGAATGATATATAGCTTTCAAAACAAATTGTCGGTACGATACGCGCGCCACCTACTGTAACTTAATTGTGCTATAATGTTGTAAAAACCTTCGCGCAAGTGCAAGCAATAAGTTGACAAAGTTTTACCGCAATCTGATGAACGGTATGGCATCGCATAAAATACGAACAAACAAACAATTAATTAATTTTTATATATTAGATAGATTATAACATAATACTTATTAAAATTCATTTTTATTAACCACTGGTTCGGAAAATACCTCTGTCCTGGAAGGAACCAGCAAGATACTCCGGCGGGATTATTTTTTAGACAAATATAAGTTTACAATAAGTTCATACAATTATTTATATTAAGTATAATATAACCAGCATGCTAGCAATCACCTCATACCCAAGGGGTTATTTTCATTCATGTACTATTCCATAATGTTATAATATCCTGTTTTATACAGTTTTTGTTCAATAACTTTTTTAAACTTCAAACCATTGTCTTATACCGGGTGTTTGTGAAATGCTCCCGAAAACGAAGACAGACGAAGTACTAAGGATACCTTTGATGATGGGTCACAAAGAAATTCGATCCCGAAGAAAAAAAATCATCTTTTCACAACGTTTTATTAGCTTTATTCACGCTCCATCATGCTAGTACAGCTAAATAAAAAGATAATTTCATAAAAAAAATCATGAAAATACTTAAACATAAAACCAGCAGTGGAATTACAATCAGCTGAGGGAGTCAATGAACGCGCGGACGCCGAATTCGCGCGGCCCGCAGCTACAACAATTGTCTAAATACCTAACTTATCTACTTACCTACTATTTTGCCGCTGTGCTTGTCTCCACCTAGCCACTTTATTCACAGGTTAAATAAACGAAATACCTGGTTCGATTCCCCGCTAATAAAAAAATTAATGAAATGTTAACAAGGTCTAACCTTGTTAACATTTCATTTAAGTAAAGTCATGCTTTTTTATTAATTTATTATTCTGATGTATTCAGTTATGTACCTATTCAGATGAGTTCAATACTAAGTTATTTAAAAAAAATTAGGTATGAAACAGCTTACCGATCTAAATCCTAAGTGGCCTTATGAGATTCTCCAAGGCACAGTAACATGTTGCCGTATTCACGAGCACTATAAACGTACCTGAGCGTTAGGCATTATTAAAACAAAACAAGAAAAACAAAACGTAACAACAAGAATGTAATAACCGAAACGATTGAACTGTCGCCCACGCGCACGTGATAGTGAACAGTCAACACGGAACTGTCTCAAAAACTAAAATTAATAATCAATCCCGCCAAAACAAATGCGCACGAGGCATTCGTAAAGTTCTCGAAGCACTGAGCACTCCACAGACCGTTAAACCGTTACGACATTGCCAACTTTTATTTTATTTATAAGTTTAGTTATCTCTACGACTAGTCTTCATATGGAATTTAAAAGTTATGGTTGTCATTTTTAATATAATTACACAATTAATTGTACCCTGACGCAACAAGCAGTTCTTTACTACAAAAATTATATTGAAATTAATAAACGTACCTAATTGGGTACTCAGTACTTACACAATTATAAACACTATTTCATCGTTATCTTTGATTTTGTATAAGAAAACAGAAATTAAATGGTACTGAATAATTTAGTTGTTAAAATAAATTGCAATTATGATCGACAGTTAATTAATCTATGAGACATAATGTAAAAAATAATACTTTTACTTTATTTTGATTGACTTTCGGTATTTAATCCGACCAATACTTTGAATTTAAAAAGAGGTACGTCAAAATTATTAAAAATTACTTGCATATTTTATAGTGATTGCCGCCTCTAATTCTTATGTCGCCGGCAAACTAAATTTCGGTGCAACATGGCAGCGTTGCCAACACCAATCTGTCAAATTCCCCGAAAATTCATGTCAAATTCCCTAATTTAAGGACAAAACTTCAACAGATTCCCCACAAATTCCTCAATTTTATTTTAAGAAATGAATCAATTTTCAATAAAACAATATACAATATTTTATTATATACTATATTAAAACTATAATTAAAAAAACTAAAACTAGTAATAATTATCAAACAGTCCTGCTCCACGCGGTATCGTGCCAAGAACGTTGGCTGTGTTTCCCGCTGAATGGCTATACTAGCCTTTGAGCGAGAAAAGTAACCTAACAAAATGTTAAGATAAGTATTTAAATTTCTTGAAAAAAGGTTCTCACTTGCTCTGTTTATCGATTTTCAAAATCCCCGCCTTTTTCCTGCATAATACCAATCCCCATAAAGTCCCCAACCAACTTTGAATTTCCCGCAATTTGGGGAATTCCCCACATGTTGGCAACGCTGGTATGTGTAAATTCCACAGCGAGAGGCGACACGAGTCGGCCGGGCGGCGGCAGCGCGTGTGTGAAAGGGAAGGGTAGAGTGAGTAGTATACCTGATGCATTGTTTCGTACCGAGCTAGATAAGAGTTCGGCGTCCGCACGTTTATTGACCTTAGTCAGCTGATATAAATTACACTGCTGATTTTATGTTTAAGTATTTTCATGATTTTTTTATGAAATTATCGTTTCATTAAACTGTACTAACACGATGGAGCGTGAATAAAGTTAATAAAACGTTGTGAAAAGATGTTTTTTTTCCTCGTGATCGAATTTCTTTGTTACCCATCATCAAAGGTATCTTTAGTACTATCGTCTGTCTTCGTTTTCGGGAGCGATTCACAAACACCCAGTATATTACTAGCGTAAGGACCGGCCCGACCTAGAAACTAAATAGAGCAAATGCATTGGCCCTAAAATATGACAGTTTAGGGCCAACGCGACTTTAATTTACGCCAGGGTTGGATTCAGACCCTCAAAAATATTGTACATCGAAAATAAAATTATACTTACTATCTTTCCTAAATTATACCACGTTTGACGTTTCTTGTGTATTTACCCATGCGCCGGGGTTTTTGCGTCACGCGTCTAGCGTATCTATACGTTTCATTTTTCGGCGTTTTTATTTTGAATTGAAATAAAATTGCATTACGATATCATGTTCATAACAAATTCAAAAATATTGCTATGAACATGTATCGTCTCTGTCAGAACGACCGGGATAGTAAAACATCACATGAAGAATTCCCACCTGCCCTGTCGTTGCCTGATTCGGTGTTGCCGAACATACAGAAATTCTCGATATTGTAGCATAAATAATAAAAAGTAAAAGGACCACCAATACAAGTCGGTCCACCTGAAGATAAAATTATGGTATTTTCGCGTAGTATAGTGGCATGGTACAATATAAAAGTTAAGCACCAAGGTAAGAGTGAAACACCCCAACATGAGCAACTCTCTGGGGTTGTTTTACCACTAATTAATGAAATATGTAGTATTATTGAGAAATAAATGTATTTTTATTTATTACGATACTACATACTACAGCCTATGAATAATTATTATACTTCGAAATCCAGCCCCGGTACGTCGATCATGCAACGCGGCACTCATGTAGTTCGTATGTGTTATGACAGATGGTGCTACTTTTGCTTGTATGATGAAGGTTTAGGTAAAATGTTTAGATGCGCGTATCCTTTCCTTTTGAAATCATTGTTTCAAACATTTTCTGAGATTTTGTTGTAAAAGCGTATACATTCATTATCTTTTGTAACAAATCATGGTTTCAATGTCAGTCGCGTTTAACCACAGCAATATTCCATAAGACATCACGCTATAAAAGTTACTAAAATAAACTAATCTATACTAGAATTATTTTGTCCGTGCAGTTTGGGTCATAAATCATCATAATGATTTAAAATAAATTATTAATTAGGTATCTATGTCGTCATATGCAGGCTTAGGGATAATAATGGAAAACAAATGACTCATAACATAACAATGTCGCACCAGCCTTTGTATACCGCACCGCCGCCGTGTACCTGCCTTCGATTATTCATTTGTTGTTGTCGATAATGGCGTTGCGCCCGCGCAACATGCTCACCGCCCTAGCCGGGCTGAGGCCGGGCTATGATTTATGACCCCAACTTCACGGACAAAATAATTTTACTATAGGTGTTTCAACGTTTTCATAAAATTAGAAATCTTTCTTACAGCATATGCTGCAAAACTAAGTCTGCTTGCTAATTTATATATGGTGGGTCCATATATAATGAAGTGAAGTTTCGCAATAATATGTAGTAATTCCACGAAAAACAGTGGAATCCACAAGACTCAACTCTTTCCTATTTACTTGGTATTCAAATGTTTAACATTAGGTTTTGTAAATTTAATACATTTTATTTTCTTGAAATAAAAAAAATGCTCTAGTTTCGATAGGTTATTATTGACATTGACATAATTAAGTTATTGCCGTTTGAGTTAGAAAATTAAAGAGGAATCATCAGAAAATAATACTATATTGTGACTGCCCCCTACAAGATAAGGTAAGTCATTAATATAGATTAAGAAAAGGCATGAGCCAATAATCGAGCCCTGAGTAACACCCATTGACACTACCGATCCGGAGGAACTCCTACAATTGATAACGACTTTTTGAGTTTTGTTACTTAAATATTATAAAATAATAAGTCTAAGCGCAATATTTTTTATACCATTATGTCTTAATTTTCTGCCTATCTTATGATGAACATAGTCGAGAGCCTTAGAAAGATCGCAAAAAAAAAAACACTTTGTGAATTCTCCCAGGCATTATTAAAAATATATTTCACAAGCTCATACACCGGCGTCAGTTGTCGAGCGACCTCTTGTAAAGCTAAATAGATGTTTATAGAGTAATTTATTTGTATTAAAAAATTCTTAACATTCCTTTCTAATATTACTACTGTGCTCCTTATCGTTTTAATAAATTATAATAAAGAACTTTATTTTTCCTTTTCGTACGAGTATTTAATTAATAGGCTGATTTAGATTGGATGATTCCATCGGAAGACCAGCGAAGTTGCTTACAACCTGCATATGCTGAGTTAGCATACGGATAAGTAAAATTTTAAGTAACACACTTATTGTATGCCTTCAAAGTAAATTCTGTCTTTCTTTCTTCTATTTTTCCAAGGTAGATGTGCTTATATGTCGTGTCTAATGAGTAGCAAAAAGGGGAGGAAATGGTAAACTTTCTATAAGAGCTTTTGTTATCTATTTTTTTAATTTATTTATTTAATGATTGAATGCCGAAAACCTGGTTACTCTTGTAATAATTAATACTAATACTACTACTCTGGTAATAATTAATTAATCAATTTAACTAGTTGCGCTTATTTAATCGGAAGGCACATTTCATGGACAACTGTATATCCTTGCAGGCGTGCGAGCTGCTACAACCGCGCGTGCGCGTGCGCGCGGCGCTGGGCGTGGTGCGCAACTCGCTGGGCGCGGACGCGTACGTGGCGGACGAGCTGCTGCGCTCGCGCACCGGCCTGCCCGTGCGCGTCGGCAACACCGACGCCGAGGGACGCCTCGTCATGGCGGACCTGCTCGCCGAGGTACCTGCCACCTGCCACCTGCCACCTGCCATACGTATACGCACTGCGCGGTGCGCAACTCGCTGGGCGCGGACGCGTACGTGGCGGACGAGCTGCTGCGCTCGCGCACCGGCCTGCCCGTGCGCGTCGGCAACACCGACGCCGAGGGACGCCTCGTCATGGCGGACCTGCTCGCCGAGGTACCTGCCACCTGCCACCTGCCACCTGCCACATGTATACATGCACTGCGCACGGTGCGCAACTCGCTGGGCGCGGACGCGTACGTGGCGGACGAGCTGCTGCGCTCGCGCACCGGCCTGCCCGTGCGCGTCGGCAACACCGACGCCGAGGACGCCTCGTCATGGCGGACCTGCTCGCCGAGTACCTGCCACCCGCCACCTGCCACCCGCCACATGTATACATGCACTGCGCACGGTGCGCAACTCGCTGGGCGCGGACGCG
>JAGSMP010001025.1:0-152167 GCA_029286625.1 Parnassius orleans | reverse complement strand
CGCTGGGCGTGGTGCGCAACTCGCTGGGCGCGGACGCGTACGTGGCGGACGAGCTGCTGCGCTCGCGCACCGGCTCTGCCCGTGCGCGTCGGCAACACCGACGCCGAGGACGCCTCGTCATGGCGGACCTGCTCGCCGAGGTACCTGCCACCTGCCACTGCCACCTGCCATACGTATACGCACTGCGCGGTGCGCAACTCGCTGGGCGCGGACGCGTACGTGGCGGACGAGCTGCTGCGCTCGCGCACCGGTTCGCCCGTGCGCGTCGGCAACACCGACGCCGAGGACGCCTCGTCATGGCGGACCTGCTCGCCGAGGTACCTGCCACCTGCCACCTGCCACCTGCCACATGTATACGCACTGCGCACGGTGCGCAACTGCTGGGCGCGGACGCGTACGTGGCGGACGAGCTGCTGCGCTCGCGCACCGGCCTGCCCGTGCGCGTCGGCAACACCGACGCCGAGGACGCCTCGTCATGGCGGACCTGCTCGCCGAGTACCTGCCACCCGCCACCTGCCACCCGCCACATGTATACATGCACTGCGCACGGTGCGCAACTCGCTGGGCGCGGACGCGTACGTGGCGGACGATTCATTCTTTGGCATTTTTCTTTGTAATTAAGTCAATGTAATTTAAATTTGTAACCATTTAAAAATGTAATTTGAACATGGTTACAATTTTTTTTATACGTTACTGAAATGTTACTGATTGTTTTAAGTTTTTTTTTTTTAACTTTATTAAGCATAATTATGTTACATTATCCAGTACAATACTAGCATATAAACCTATAGGGGTTTATCTTCGCTAGAGAGTCGTCTTATAGAAACAAAGATGTATTAAATCACAATTTTAATACACAATATTAAATCACAATATTAAGTTAATTTATGATAATGCATTTTACCGAAACTAACACTAATTAGTTTGTATGTTATTATTTTTATAAAAGAAACAGAAAATATTTGTTACCTAGTGTATATGTATATTAGTACATAAACCTGTGATACATGTTGTATATGCTATTCAGGTACATGTTATTGTAGATTTTTTTATATTAAGGCATTGTTTGAATGAATTTTACATATTAAAATTAAATTAAATTAAATTTTTCTCTCATTAAAAAAAATTTACTAATCATATCGTTATAAAACCCAAAGTGCCAAAGGTATCTACAGAATTCTCTCATAAATAATACATATCGCTAAAATTCAACGCGAACTTTGATTTATGTCTAACATTTTCCTGTCAACTTCTAAATAAAATGCCACACGCTTTATACTGACGACGACGTAGACTGATATAACGAGATTTTTTAGATTTATGTAGTATCGTTACGCCGTTACATTATTGTATCGGTAGGTGCAGTATAAGGATAATATTGGCGACCATACAGCGTGATCATAGTCCTACGCAGCAGGTTCTGGGTTCAAATCCCAATCGTAGTTTGCCTTTTCTCCTTCATCAGCCCGTAAAATTCCACTCTGGACTGAACAATAGTAGAGCCATTACAGGATTTGCCTTAACCATCACGCTTCATAAGTGGATTGACCTAAGCAGTACCCGTGCCCGATATAACGCTGATGATATCGTAGGTAGGCTGCCAACACAACATAAGTGGTGGCGGCGTTAGAGAAGTTCATCCCGTGGGAGTCGTAAGACGCGATTAGAGGGAATTCCCGAAAAAATCCAAAAATGTAAAATAAGTTCCGGAGAGTTGGCGCCTGACTTACATTATTTAATTATGTCCTCTCCTTTCCACAATTTGACGTTTGGCGGGCCTCCATCCCTTTTTGTCGATATTCTACGCATTTGAACCAAATTATTTGTTTGGTCTTGTAAAGCGTACAGCAAATAAGTGGAATAATTTGCCGGCGTTTGTCTTTCCATCCGATCACGATCTATGTGTCTTCAAGACAAAAGTTAATAGGCTTTTGTTACACTAAGACACTGCGATTTAGCATTTAGGAGTTCATCGCCGGTTACCATCAGGTGGGATTGTAGTCAATCACTGGCTTCTAACACGTAAAAATATCGGTGTTTCGTTTCTTAAATTCAATTCAATTTTATTTATTGACAGAATGTAGAACGTAATATTAGTTATTAGTTATTAATGAAACCTTATATTCTACCAAGGTAACGGCGTGCAATATCTTTACTTATATAACCTACTATTATTATTATTAAAATTCAATGAAATAAATGACTAAAGAAGCATGATCAGAAAATTAATTATGGAACTATTTAAAAATATTTTAGCATCAATTTTTGTTAAGTTTCATCATTACAGCCCTTCACAAGTCCACTGCTGAACATAGGCCTTCCCCAAGTTTAATGAATGTTAAATACCAAGAAAAAAATTGATAAATTGTCCTAAACTTTACAATAAATACTAAAATGTCAAAAATTAATTCATCATTATAAAATGCAAATTATATTTATTTCTATAAATAATAAATTTAATAAATGTGAATACTTAAAAACGTCAAAAATGTTAATAAATATTGAATATCCAAACTATATAATTAACCAGATATATAACTAGATAGATGGTAGTGTACCATTTCATTTATGGCAGTAAAATATCCAGACCGATGACGGGCAGCAAGGTAAAAGTTGACCACATTTTTTACTGTGATCGCTTATCTGCAAATCAGATATTTTATACCTGGAAATGCCACGTTGCAGCTGTATTATGGTTGTAGCACGAATGGGTCGGCTCGACCGAGGTAGGACCACGTTCTCACAGAATACCAGCGTGAAATAGCAGCTTAATGCTGCTGTGTTTCGTATCCATATTCTGTAAAAACATGCTTGACGATTTTCCCGTATCACATAAATAAGCAATATTTTGTAAATTGTTTCTGGTAGAGATTTTCCACTGTCCACCGCTGAATATAAGTATCCGTCACACTGTCACATTATACGATCCTAGAGATACCCGGGAGTACGACCACTATGACCACTTGCTATCTTTTATGCAAATTCCTTCAAATGGAGCCTAGCACAAGATTGGCCCGCTTCTGCCTGTTCGTGTTGGAAATCTGCCAGTTTAATGAATCCAGATTTAAGCAGTAACGTTTTGAGTCCTTTGTACATATTCTATTATAAACTTGATGTCCAAAACGGGTAAAGAACAAGAAAGATTATTTTAGTTTGTATGAACTGCAATAAAATTTAATAACAGTTACACATTAAAATTAAATAAATTGTTGCGTCCTTTACAAATGGAAAGCAAAATAAAGATACAACCTAATAAAATATATAAATAGATATTTATACGTGGTAGAGCCACGCTACAGCTATATTGTGGTTGTAGCTATTGATTTATAATTATACTATGTACTACATTATAACTAAATGGTGGTAGCATGATTGGTTTGGCTCCACCAGGGAAGGACTACGCTCTCACAGAATACTAGCGTGAAATAGCAGCTTAATGCTGCTGTGTTTCGTATATGAGTGTAGGGAACCGGAGACCCTTTTTACTGGAAACCAGGCATTCCATCTTAGTCCCCAGAGGTGACAACGCATCTGCATTTTGATTCTTAATTGGGGATAAATGTCTATGAGCCACAGCATCCACTTACCATCAGGTGGACTATGTGCACTTTTGTCATCTTATTTAGTAATAATTTAAAATTAAAAATTTTGTACAACCGACTTCAATATAAATTACTAAGAATATCTCAAAAAGTATTGGTCAGACCTTGATCAATGATGATGAATCAAGATGATTTTTTATTTATTTGAAATCACCAGCTTTCAAATAAAAAAAGAATCATCGAAATCGGTTCACCTAGAAAAGAGTTATGAGGTAACAAACATAAAAAATATACAGTCGAATTGAGTACCTCTTCCTTTTTGAAGTCGATAGGAAAAGAAAACGTAGAGTGAAACGAAAAATAAGAGCATTAGGCTCTTATTCCTAAGTGGTAGCAAAGTTCCAGTGCGTGTTTGCAGTTTCATATTCCCTTGAGTTATTTTATTTCTGACATGCCGGTTTTTCCGCGATTTTATTATTTTTGTATAGTTTAAGGATTACAAAAGAGCACACAATTCACCCGATGACAAGCAGATGATGTAGCATATGGATACCCAGATCTGGGTATCCATAGGCTACAGCATCCTCAACCAAAAGCCATAGTTTATATTTATAGAATAATAAGTTAAATGCGCAGTCACCCCCGAAGACCATGATAGATTGCCTCGTTACCAGTAAAATAAACAAAGTCTCCGTCTCTCTACAATGCAAACAAACGTGAGCAGCGTGGCTGCTGCACCACGTTAACGTCTGGTTCATTACTGTTCGATGTCCAATTGCTAACCGCAACCATATTATAGGTGCAGCGTGTTCTCCTTTGCCGTCAAGCACGATAAATTAACACTAAAATGCTTTTAATTTTCTTTTTTAAAACGTTATAGATCTTCTCCTGTATTGTGGAAACTGTTTACGACAGGTTAGCTTGCATTTCTTTTTCTGTTTTCAGATCTGAAGGGTATTAAGAGACAGTATAACTACAGTACCCCGTGTAGTGGCGGGTAAAAATACCCACTACCCCATCTCTTCTCGTGGGTGTCGTAAGAGGCGACAGAGGGAAAGTGAGGCAGAAGATGGGCAGCAGCATCTTTCTGATAACAGTAAAAAGCAATAAAGTGCGGTTGCTAACCGCTCGCATAAGCGTGTTAACTATGGCAATATACTCCCCATGAGCAACGACACTAATAAACGGCCCCAGTCCCCGGCGGCCCCGCTATTCCTGGCTGCGGTGGCGACCATAGCAACGCAGCGGTGCAGGGGTGCTAAGTCTCCGGCAGGTTCGGTTGCCACCACGACTCGAATTGCTGGAGCTGGAAGAAGAGATTGACCAGTTGCGCTGGAATATTATAAGGTTATCCGGGTCCGAAGGAGGACGCGGGTGATCCTCGAATCCGGCAACTTGTTCTATCACCGGAAGAGCGACCATCTGTGTCCTAAGGGGTGTCGGATTTATCGTCCCAAGTCCCTCTTAACAACATTCAGATTTTGACACAGAGATTTAAACGCAAAACTAGGCACAAGAGAGAAGTGAGCTGGTAGAAATTCGGAATAGACAACAGGAACCCAAGAGGCCAGCAGCTGGCCGATTTTATGGAAAAGAGGATTCTTAATGATGAACTCATCAGCGAAAGCCGAATGGTGAGAGCACACTGAAACTAAACATTAAGTTGGAGGTCACGTCTAATGAGTCAACTCTCCGTTCCCATCGTGCTCTAATCCAAAGCGCCAAACTTTCAGCTCGAGTTACAAAATCGTTTTCAGTGCCTAGAAGATTGCAATGACGTGGACAATATGAATGAGAAGCTTGTGGAAACTGTCCATGCGGTCGGAGCTAAGTTCTGCAAACCGCCGCAGAAGAACACAAAACTCTCCGATCACACTCTTAATCTCATGGCTGTTACGGAGATGAAGCTGCAATCTTCATCAGATTTGACAGAATACGGCAACAACTGAACAGACAGTCCAAATGCATGCGGCAATTGCACATTTTAATACAGCTTGTATTGAAGGATCTAGCGGAACCAGGGTTCCAAGTTTTTGCTGAGATCTGTCTGCCAGAAAGAGCCAACTGTCGAAGCTCAAGACCGATGTGGGCATCATTTTCGGAACACCTGAGATTTTGAGTGAAATTGAGAGGTTCTATGGGCAGCTGTTACACGTCATCGTTGGAGCCCACGCAAGTGTGAGTAACGATCAAAAGGTAAGTCTTATCCGAGACTATTCCGATAATGATTAGAAGGTTCTCCTTTTGCTTGAAAACGCAGTCCCCGGGCGAGGATGGAATACAGGCGGAGCTTCTGAAAGCGGGTGGAAAACCGGTACTTAAAGTCCTTCAGAAGCTTTTATTCCGTCCTCATGGTGGCATTCTCCACAGAGGTATGGAACAGAGATAACGCTGAAGAGCTTCTTTCTTCTGATCTACTGTTTTCGAGTCATTACGAATCCTGTCACACCTGAACTCGACGACTTCCAGCCTCCCGAACAAGCCAGTTTCGAAAAGGCTTTAGCACCACGCCACGCCACCCTTCGGCAAATTGCAGAGAAGACCGAAAGGTACAATCTGCACTTTGTCTTGCGTATGTGGACTATGAAGCCTTTAATTCCGTCGAAATTTGAGCGATGCTGCGGTCCCTTCAGCGGTGCCAAGTGGACTGTCGGTATATTGAAGTGCTGATATTGTTGCTTTGCTGGGGCTACGATGGCTATCCAGTACAGATCAGAGTACAGAAACCTATCCACTGCAGAGGTGTAAGACAGGGTGACGTTATATCCTGAAACACTTCACCGCTGCATCGGAAGACGTTTTCAAGCTACTAGACTGGAAAGGATAGTATTGCGTCAGTGGCGAATACATCACTCGCCTTCGATTTTCCGACGATATAGTCCTTATGGCAGAATAGCTGGAGGACCTACACATATCAGCTCAGACCTCAATAGTGCCTTCTAATGGATAGGTCTTAAGATGAACATGGACAAAACAAAGATCATGTTTAATGTCCATGTCACACCTATACCGGTAATTGTTGGGAGCTCTAAGCTCGAAGTTGTTGAAGAATATGTTTTACCTGGGACAATCGACGGATTCAACTTGGCTGGGCAGCGTTCGGGAGATTACGATACATCTTCTCGTCAGGCATACCTCAAAACCCGCAAAACTAGATTGTACAACCAGTGCGTGTTGCCAGTGATGACCTATGGATCTGATACAGCGAGCTATGGAGGGCTATGCTCGGCATTTCTGCGAGGTAGACTTTAAAACGAGGATATCCGCAGTAGAACCAGGTAACCGACATAGCCCAAAACTAATCTGAAGTGGCAATAGCTCGAAGAACTGACAACCGATGGGGAAGAAAGGTTCTCAGTGGCAGCCTCATATCGGCAGGCGAAGTGTGGCGTCCCCTAGATGGAGTGACGACTTGGTAAGATATACAGGATGCAGGTGGTGGACCGTGCTTTGTGGCAGCATTCCTTGGGGAGGCCTATGTTCAGCAGTGGACTTGTAAATGCTGTAATGTTGATGAACTTAATCAATATTTATGTTTATAGGTTCCGTTCCATACAATTACCACATCATTGCATGCGTACATCTTATTACAAAAATGTAGTTTATTGATAAACGGATTTAGCTATGTTTTAAGAAAGAGTATAATCGTATTTCATTAAAGAAATCTCTCAGCCACGATGCCGGTCTTCGCGAAATTTGACATTGTTGTCGAATTCGATATTTACTTTTATTTCGTATATTTTTGAGGACTTCTTTAATAAAATAGACTATTGTTTATTCGTGAGACAGATTGTAACTTATTTTTGTTACTGTTCTAACGTGCTAAAACATCATTACCTTCGAGCATTTAACTGATTACGGTTATGAAAGACTCAGTTTGCTCACGTAATACAATCCAAAACTACGTACTACGTGATAGAACAAAGGTTTAAATTTTATATAATACTTGGTCGTTGTTCTTGCCTTCCCGGTAGAACGCAATGATTCAAATGCACTACTACTACTAAAGAATGACATAAATATTCCTTCTTCGATCTATGGGCTTTCTTTCTCGCATGACTTCTTTGTGGAATTGTTTACCACGATGCGATTTTCCGGACCGATACGACTTAGGAACCTTCAAGAAATGAGCTTAATACTTTTTAAAAGCAACCGGTAACGCACCGGCAATCCGCTGGTGTTGTAGTTGTTTATGAGCGGCGGTCAGCATTTACCGTCAGATGGAGCCGCATGATCGTTTGTCCCTATTTTGAAAAAGTGGTAATTTGTGCGCACAAGCATATGTTCACACTCACATAGTCCAATAAGATGGCTTCCACACGATATTAGAGATCAGAAGCAGAATAATCGGCTTTACGTGCTGGCCGAGTATGTGTCGATGGACCAGGCATCCATTTACCATTAGGTGAACTGTATGATTATTTTGACAACCTTACTTGTTAAAATTGTCGAATAAGGCATTTAGTAGTTGGTAGTCTGTCTGGTTCTGGTCTATTTCTGCTGCCAATTAGACTGTTGTTTGCATTCACTGAACCGGTAAAGACAGTGAATAAGAGAATTAAATCTGTGGACAATCGATGGATTGTCATTGTGGATTAATCATGCGTCATAACCTTTGGGGTCTAACATCTTAGATGTACATAACTTCCTATTTTTATTAACATAAGACTACTTAAATATGATGTAGAAGTTATTCTGTCACTTCCACTTCGTAAAAAATAGTCATGTAGTTTTATTAGCATATGAACCTTTTCAAAATGTTCAAAATATTATACTAGACTCTCGTTATCAATATTACCACAACCATAATTCTGAACATCGCCATCGAGCGTTAGTTCATGCATTTTAATGAGTTCGGAAACATCGCCCGTAATTAAACATGAGGGCTTAATTCATTTTATTGATCTATTTTTAAGTCCAAAGAGAATTTCAATATTTAAAATATAGTTTTCCAGTATAGTGGTTATCAAAGAACGTACGCTGGCGTGACGACCATATGCAAATAGTCACGGTCAACTCATAAATGAACAGAAAATCGATCGACCCTAAGCTCATTAACCCTTTCGCTGTCACGTGCACTACATATAGGTCATTGCTATTATCTTACTATTGCGTCCGAAAACCCGACAGTGAGCCAGCATTATATTCGGAGAAAGAGAATTTGTGACGAAAAGCGCAATGTTGTTTGAGAAGATAGTCAGCTCCTGACTTAATATTAAGAGGATATTTGCAACAGTTGCTACGTATGCTAGACGCATTAACAACCATAGTTTTTATTGACTGGTGCTGCCATCTTGTTGTTTTTTTCTGTGTCGCCCCTCCTGCACCTGGATGACAAGTGTTAGTGGTTCCTTTTCGCAGCTACATGTTGAAGAAAAAGATTACGGGATAATTGTTATACTAACTATAGGTGTTCTCACAGAGTTCCTGTATTATGTTTATACTATGTTGCAATAAATTTATTTTCGCCGCCAATACTTTGTGTTTAGTTTTGTTATAAGAACCCATATTAAAGGCCTTTCAATATCAGGCCAAATGATCTATTTCTTGGATTTTCCAGTGTCCAATTTATAGAAATTTGTCAGAGAATGATTCACACTGATTATTCTATATTTGGGTTCAGTTTACTTGAAAGCTACCCACATTTCATTTGGGGAAATAACGATTTAAAGTGAGGGCTAAAATAAAGGTTGAGTCACGTTGCAGCTATATTATGGTTTACAAACCAGACACGTTCATATCGACAGGAAGATCATGCGCTCACATAATACCAGAATGAAATAGCACTACAATGCTGCTGTGTTTCTTCTGTTGAGGTAGAGGTGGAGACTCTTTAACTGGTAATGAGAATTCTATATTGGTCCTCATGCATGGCTGCTACATTTTGATTTTTATTGAGGAAGATGTAGAGAAGTTGTCTATGGGCTATAGTATCCACTTACCATCAAGTGTGACATCAGTGACATCAGTTTGTTCCATTGCTACTTAAGATCCACTTTATAGACCTTTTCCAACATTGGAAATAATAAATTTCTCTTGAAATTTGTCCATATTCTGCCCGTTGGGTTTTGTGAGTGCAGACAGATAGAGATGTTTCTGCAATACAATGGTAATACTAAACACATAATCATCAACACGGTATAACGATATTTTAACAACACAGATTTCAAAGTATAATATTTTATTAGGAACATGTATATATTTAAGAAAACTTTATTTAATACTCTACCATTTTTATATAAATATTGATTTTAAATAAGATTTCAGATTTTTATTCCGAGGAAAAAAAAAGCAACTGAAATTTAAATTTTAAAATTAAAAAATAAAGTAAAAACCTTTTACGGATGCTCTTAATTAAGAGTTAATAATCAGTAAAAGCACCCATGACATTCATAACGCATCTGCAATGGTTGCACATACCCAGAATGAGGTTGTCAATGTCCTGTTGAGGAATATTGTCCCAGGTCCGGCTGAGATGCATAAAAAGTTGTTTTTCTGTAACCACATTTTCATGAAAATTCCTCAGGGCTCTTCTTTGGAGTATATCCCAAGCATTCTTAATGGGATTTAAATCTGGGGATTGCGCTGACCATTCTAGGGCCGTGAAATCATGTTCGTGGAACAAGGCTGTTACGACCCTGGCTGTATGTGAACGGGCATTGTCGTGCATAAACAGGAAATTTTAGCCCATTTGTGATCGATATGGCGAAATTACTGGTTCTAACAACTCATTACGGTATTTTTCAACCATCATAGGTGCCCTGTATCCGAGCAGGGTCCGTTCTTTCAACAAAACGAAATCCTGCCCACACCATGATTGTACTACTTTGGTATTAATAAACTTCCAAGGGTGTTGAAGCCAGCTTGTACTACTAGGAACTCTCCAACACGTACTCTGATCAAATGAGGATGAAAAGTAAATCGTTATTAATCGGCGAAAAGCACCAACGACCATCGATGTGGTTCCCAGTTCATATGTTCTCTAGCCCATTGCAGTCTTCGTTCACAATTTTCTTTCAAAGTTGGCGTCAAATTATCAAAATTAACCCATGTTTAATCAAAATCTGTTTAAATAGCGGTTTTCAATAAAGAATAACAATTAGTCTGAGTATGAAATTTACTCCTCTAGTGCAACCCAATTTTTACTAACACATTTTATTGTTTCTTTTCAATTTAACATTAAAAACATCATAAAGTGACCAGTAGCTTTGAGTAGGTCAATGTTATTAAAAATATCCCTACACCGTGTTAATTTGTTTATATCCCTCTGTGTGATTTAGGTTAGTACTATTTAAATGGGAGATATTTGGTGGAAAAATGGTTATAGATTCGCAGCCTTGTATGGCAGTCGGAACGGTTAAGAATGACCCCCGATGCAGGTGTGCCAGTTGTTTATGGATTCGCGGAGTTGCATCTTATGCTAATTAGGTTGGCAGTTGAAAAAACGTTGGTATGAAACGAATATTTGTTTTTACATTCTAGACGTATTTGATCCAATATTACATTAATTTTTGGACAAAATTGACCGTTTTAGCACAGGGGCTAGGCCGCTAGCCGTAAATTTCACAACACGCAAGCAACCCGAAAATTTGCAATTTTGAATACTAATTTACTACGTAACAAAGAGAACATCATGAGGAAACCTGCATGTTTGATCAATATTTTTGAAGACATATGAAGTTCGTCAATACCACTGGAGTGACGCCGTAAATAAATTCTCCTTCTAGAAATATGAGCAGGCCAATTAACTATAACTTTTACTCAACTTTACAAATATAAATATAATTTGAAAATAACAAAGACATAGTGAATAATTTCAAATTCATGCAGAAATTGAGTTGAACACTGAAGTTAAAACGCGAAACCCACTATATCCACTGCAATTTTACCGACAAAAAAGTAAAATTAAGAAACACTTTGACGTAAAACGCTAAAACAAGTTTTCCAGGAGCAAACAACATTCTAAATAAAAACACTGCAGCCGCACGCATCACATGCATGTTGCTCTCATATTTGCATACAAATGCGTTCCCAAGCTCATCAAAATGTATGAATCCTGTATATCTGTCTACACATGGAAGCTGTGTGATAAAACTAGTACCACTCGTATGTCTATGACAATCGTATTAACAAAGCAGAGACTTTCGTTTGCAGTAATTGCTTATCCTAACGTTACTATTGGGACTACTTTTAAATAATTAGTATTATCTGTATTTTATACGTGGTAGAGCCACGCTGCAGTTATATTGGTTGTAGCACGAATCAGTCAGCTCAATCGGGAAGGACCACGCACTCTGTATGTTGTAATGAGTGTAGAGTACCGGATACCCTTTTCACTGGAAACGAGGCATTCCATCTTAGTTCTCAGGGGTGACAACTTATCCGAATTTTGATTCTTAATCGAGAAAAGATGTAATGTATATGGGCCACAGCATCCAGTTACCATCAGGTGGGCTGTGTGCTCGTTGGTCACCCTTATACTCGTAAATAGTTCAATGATTTGATTTAAATTTTGTTATTTATCGAATTATATTTTAAAAGTAAGCTTATCTAGTTGCTAGTGCAAAAAATATTTTGTACGTAAGATTCTTTTCTGTAACATCTAAAGTACAACGAATTTTTATAAATTTATATAAAATATTTTATTTAACTATTTTAATTAACTTTCTTGTATTTTATGTTAATAGTATAAAAATCTATAACGATTTTATTTAATTTACCGTGGTCAAGGGTATAGAGAAAAACCAAAAGGCCTAAAGCTTACCCTTTGTGAATCTTTTTTTATAGGCTAACACAATAAAGTTTTAATAAATGACCAAATTTCTTTTGCGTTAACTACGCAAGAAAAATTTATATGTTTTATCTAAATTACTGAATATAAACATAGAGACAAATAAAAATCTTTTAAAATTTTCTCCTTTAAAAATACTCCACAAGACTTAAAGTTAAAATAAACATTTTAATAGTACTCTTTGAGAATATATCGTGTCAAAGCAAACGGAAATTAAAAAAGACGTCTCACTGAAACGAAATATTAATAAAGTAAAAATCTGTACCGTTTATATTTCAATTAAGTACATGCTGAAAGCAAGTCACTGGTAATTAAATATAATATGCTTAGGTTTATACGCAATAATATTTTTTTATATTTTTTTATCCCAAATTAATAATGCAATTGGTTATAAGATTTAGTTTAACATCGTGATCATTAAAGTAATCATCAGAAATATCATCAATTTTATCATAATTTCCACCGTCATGCACTAAAACTTCCAAACAGCATGTATTTCTCTTCCAACAGAAGTCTGCTCTATGAAGGTGAGGTCATTAAGCCAACTTTTTTTATAGCATAAGGGTGACAAACGAGCACACAGTCCACCTGATGGTAAGTAGTTGCTGTGGCCCTCTTCAACTACGAATCAAGTTGCAGATGCGTTGTCATCCGTGAGGACTAAGTTAGAATGCCTCGTTTCCAGTAAAGTGTGTCTCTGGTTCTCTACACTCACCATACGAAACACAGCAGCGTTAACCAGACATTGTACGCTGGTATTCTGTGAAAGCGTGTTCCTTCCCCAGTCTTCCGGGCTCTATCACGTATAAGACTTCTGTTTTGTTGGGTCTTTACTAGATATTTATATCCATTCATCAACTGTTGACCATAGGCTTTTCCTTTCCTTCATAAGATGGATATTTGCAATAGTTTCTTCACTCAGCAGACAGTTTGGCAGACCGCAGTGTTTTATTTTCTATTTGAGAAACACGCTACTGCCTATCTCCTGGCTTTTTTTCCTCTGTCGCCTCTTACGATACGGGAAAATATGGGTAGTGGGTATTCTTATATTTAATATTTGATATAGTTGGTTTTATATTTATTTCAACGTTTTATTCATGAAAATTTTAGCAAAGATTATTGAGAGAACATGGACAAACATTTCTTGATTCTAATGCAAGCTCATATAAAAACAGTCTCGTTAATCTTTTTAATCTTTAAATTCGTTTTTATCGTCTGTGAGTTTCTGTGACCATTAATCATTTTAGGAAATTTATTCTAATTATTATACGACATATATAAAAATGATGTCGTTTTTATCATAATAAAAGGTCGAGGAAAAAGTTTCTTCCTATTTTATATACAAATTCAAGACATTTTTATTTCAATAACTTATTGCCATCTTGTAGGTAGTGACATAATCCCGTTGCTGTAGAAATCTTGGGAATTTTGATCAAAAAAATACGATTAAGTAGTTTTGACAGTCCTCTTTTGATGTTAACCTAACACTACACAAAGAATTCTGAAGGAATCGAAACATGTGAAAATCTGAGTACATAAGGTCAGGACTATATGGTGGATGCATTAGCACTTCCCTACCAACCTCTCTCAATTTTTGCTGATGGCCAAAGATGTGTGTGGTCTGAAGTTATCATGATGAAAGACCACTCCTTTTCTGTTGATCAATTTCTGGCATTTTTCTCAATTTCTTGCTTGTGTCTCATTAGTTGTTGGCAGTAGACATCCGAATCGATGGTTTTTCCCGGCGGTAAAGCTCATAATAAACGATGCCCTTTCAATCCCACCATACACCAGCTCACCTTATTGCGTGTTAATCCGGGTATCGCTACAGTCTGTGGAGCTGGACTGTAGGTGATCCACTTTTCATCACCAGTAATCAATCTTTTCAAAAATGGTTCAGTTTCGTATCAATAGAGAATCGCAAATGAGTACACGATTCATTAGGTTTCTTTCAGTAATCTCGTGTGTTAACCAAATATCGAGCTTTTTTGTATAGCCAGACTTTTTCAAATGGGCCAAAACTGTTTTGTAGTCAATCCTCAAATCCTCGGCTATGTTGTAACTACTAATATGCCGATCTTGCTCCACTTTTTCAAAAATGGCATCGAATTTATCCATATAAGGGCGACCAGAGCGAGCTGCATATTTGACATCAAAATTCCCGGACTGAAAATGCTTGAACCTACTTTGTGCTGCTACTCTTACTGACACTGCAATAGGTCCATAAACGTCACTAATTTTTTCTGCGTCTTGAGTCGCATTTTTCTTCTTCTTCAGAATGTAGCGAATTTCTTCGTTAGATTCACTCATTTTGAAATACAAATGAAAAATGGGGGGAAAGTGTTTTTTACTTTTTATTTTTCTTTTCTTAATGTCCTATATTTATTGATATTAAAATCAGCCAGGTATAAATAGTACAATCAAAGAGATTTTTCTTCAATTTTATACCAACAAAATACGAAGAAACTTTTCCCCGACCTATTACGATAAAAGACACAATTGAATATGCGTTGAATACTTGTTCTTGATTCGTTTTTATTGTTTTAGTGTTTTGAGACTTTTGCTATAACTTATTTGTATAATGAAGTAAGTAAAGTTACGGCATATTTACGACGCATTCCTGGGCACAGATCTCCTCTCATTACTGTGAGGGTTTTTTAAGCAAGCAAATGCACGCCGCGTTGCCCCTCATATTTGACGGAATTCACGTGTCTTCTAAATATTTTTCTCTTTAAATTTTTCATTTTATGCAGGTTTCTTAACAATACTTTCTTTCACTGCCGAGCACGTAGATAAATCAGCACTCACAATTGCAATAAAATATTTCATTTGTGCCGTCGAGTATCGAACCCGGGCAACCCGAGTACTGTGAAATTTACAACGGGCTCTTAGCCAATGAGCTACCACGGCCCTATATTATATATTACTTATTTGTATATTAATTTATTACTAGTAATTTCAACAATAGTAACCAAATCTTTTAAATATTCACGAAATAATTAAATTCACTTTTCTTTCCGTTCGTTGAAGGCAAAGAATACTTGAAAACCGTTACCGGTGCTTCTTATTTTCCTTTTAATATAATTTCAATTTCACGAGTAAAAAGTAACAGACATAAATTACAGCTAACTAATATCTTTTCAAGTTTACTTCATCCATATTTGTTAAATTAATTAAATTTCGTCTCTACGGAAAAATTAAACCAACTCCTCAATACCAGCTGCCTGTCGATTTTGTATCAAACGCACTCGGGAATACTCTCGAATCGTAGATATCAAAGAGCCTTTAAGTTCTTACCACTGTTTATTTGATACTTATTCAATATTTGTGAACTTTAAAAATAACATAATTTACCTTCAAGTCTACTTTTTTAAAAGCTCTGGAGAGCTTTCAGTGACTTATAATTATGTATTTACAATTTTTGGTCCACATCTTAGTTTGTAGCAATAACATCTCTTCTTGTGCATGAAAATAATTTAATATTTTATATTTTGAAGTAATGTCCTCCAGACCGAATTTCGGTCACGGCGGCCAGCCTCAACGGAGACTAGCCATCGGCGCAGGACAGGATTATAGTGCCCAAGTGTATGCGCAAGCACAGGTGCACTCTCTATTCCCTCACTCTCATAGACCGATGGGACGGTAAACCGACACGACCGGAGAGAGATCAGGCGCAGGATCAACAGCTTTACGTGCTTTCCGAGGCACGGGGGTGAGACACCGCCAACTTCCTGACTCCGGGCAGCTACTGAGAATTTCTTGATGGAAAAGCTCAATAACTGATTTTTTTTGCCCGACCCGGGATTCGAACCCAGGACCTCATGATCAGCAGTCGCACTACTACAACCACTAGACCAACGAGGCAGTCATACAATAATATATACGTATATATTATTGTATATTCATATAATAATATATTATTAAAAAAAAAGGGGGATAATAAGTCATCGAGTGGCAGCCTCGTACAGGTAGGCGAAGTGTAGGGCGACTCCTCACTAGATGGAGTGACGGCCTGGTAAGATATGCAGGAAGTCGATGGATGCAGGTGGCTCAGGACCGTGCTTTGTGGCATTCCTTGGGGGAGGCCTATGTTCAGCAGTGGACCTGTTAATGGCTGTAATGATAATGATGATGATGAATGTATACATCTTCATATAGAAAATTCTGGTGTGCGTATTTTCGTAATAATTCTCCTTCTAAATGGCTTGACTGATTTTGATGAAGATTTTGTGGAGTTCTTTATATATGATGTATGGTAGTTTGACCCGGGATGTGGCACTGTTGTCGAGTTCCAGAAATAAACTGTGCGAAGCCGATGCGAATCACTAGTTATTTAAATAAAACATTTATATCATGGTTCTCATGGAAGAGCGCTATATTTTGAGTTTTTCTACGTCATAATATCGGTAACGAAGATATCCACAAAAAAAAAGTAACTGACATAATCCAGCCAGTGTGTGGGCTAAAGTGGCAATAGCCCAGCCATATTATATCTCGACGAAACGACAACCGATAGGGAAGAAAAATTGTCGTGTAGAAGCCTCATACTGGCACAGTGTTGGGCAACCCCTACTATATGGAGTGACGATTTGCTTAAGCATTCAAGTATTCAGTGGATGCAGGTGGCCCATGACCGTACTTTTAGGCAGTCTGCGGAGGAGCTCTTTTTTCAGCAGTGGATTTATGAAGAGTTGTAACGCTGATACATAACACTACAATTTTGACAGCAAGAGAATAATAATATAAGAATATTTTTAACATATTGTTAAAATTTAAGGATTGAAAAACGTTAATTACAAAATTATATTACGTATTCTTTTTTGTCCACAGATGCATTACATGCCTACGGTTCGAGTCAATTGCCCTCCATTGGCAGACGTGCAGATGACAATTCTAGATCTGAAATGTGAGTACGGTTCCCTCATTACTTTTATAATTTCGGTTACCGTTTTTGTTGTACAAAATTGTATTTTGTATTTTTATTACCTTAAATAGGACTGAATATTTTTTTCTATTAGACGGCGTACTTGTCGGTACATATTTCCAATTCCATACACAAGCAAATTTATTTAAAAGAAATAAAGCAGAATTATCCAATATATGTTTTATCCTGTATCCTCCATCCTCCGCGTTATTGACAGCCAAGGTGAATACGAAATGCCACTAATTAGTGCTACTATTAACAAAAAGCAAAATAGTGTTGTTTAGAATCGGTCAGAGGGTTTTTATAGGAGGAGGGGCAAACGAGCATGCGGCTCACCTGATGATAAGTGACTACCGCCGCACCCACTGCAACACCAGGAGAACCAGAGGAATTGCAGATGCGTTTATACTTAATTATTTAAGCCTATCTTTGTTGCTTTTAGTATGATTTTTTTCTAATCCGAATAAATGCAAAAAACTGTTGGATCAACGCCTTTTGCTACATATCTAATATATACATACAAATAAAATTGAAGTGTCTCGATGAAATATCTATAATACAATCATAATCATGATCATCAATGTCAGCCCGTAACGTCCACTGCTTCACATGAGCAGCCTTCTTAGGCAGAATTTGCCTTAATCGTCACGCTTAACAGTCGGATTGACGATCGCAGTACCAGATGTTTCGTTTCATTGACGCTGCTGCCAAATCTGCTTTATTATATATTTTAAGCCATTTGTAAATTATTCTCCTGGCATATCCATACTCACCTCTTGACACCCATGGGAGAAATGGTTTCATAGATTCTCTTTCGACACTGACAAGACAAAATGTGCCTTAAGTATATGCCACAACTGTAACAAACTAAATCATATCTAACGCCAAACCAGTTTGGCGGTTATCAGAATACGAATATACAAAGATTGGAATGCTGAACTAGAGCTTTGCATAGAGCTTTTAGCAATAGCATAGTGAATTTTAAAAACTGAAATATATTATGGTTTTTTTTTTTATAAAACAGAAGAGGCAAACGAGCTTACAATCCACCTAAAATTACGTGGCTACTACAGCCCATGGAGCCCAGAATACAGCTGTGCACGCACTGTTGTTTGGCAATAGAAATAGGTGAGAGAGTGGTATCTACCTAGACGGACTCCTAGACAGAAAAAATACCAACTTTTAGAAATCTTTATTTCATTATATTAACATCTGCATTTACAAAAATACATGTGTACAGTGTCACACGCAGTATAAGTGAAACTTTATTTAATTTTTATCAATAAAAAGTTAATATTAATTCATTTTTTAATATTAATTTATCGAGACCAAGTTAATATGAAACACCGTATAGTGTATTCTATCTCATTCTCTCGCAGGCTAAATCCTGTAGAATATATATTATGTGTATCTCTTTTTAGTGTCGCTTTTTCCTTTCATCGAGTTTCAAATCACAACGAATCTAAAGAAGTTTTCACTATAAGAAAACTAATTTGATGAATTTTGCTTTCAGATCGAAACATAACGAAAACGCTTGGAGTGAAAATGGTAAGCATCCAACATTTTTATACATTTTTAACTGACTTTTGTTTTTGCACGATAAATGATATATCCGAGTAGTGGGGGTCAAAGTCAAAGTCAAACTCAAATTTTATTATTCAAAATTGCCTTTTACAAAGCACTTTTTGAAAGTCATATGCTACGCCATCGCTTCTACATGTCTCTACTAAGTTGTGTGAAGAAGCAGAAACTCTGAGTTGACAATTTTCTCTATAACAGTTCATTTTACCTTTCAACAATTTAAGCTTATAAAATATTTACATAAGTAAACAAGTCTAAGAAATGTTCACGAATTCTTATATTTTTTTATATAGTATAAGGGTGACAAACGAGCACAAAGTCCACCTGATGATAAGTGGATACTGTGGCCCATAGACATCTACACTTATCCCCGACTAAGAATCAATATGCAGATGCATTGTCGACCATGAGGACTAAGACGTGCCTCGCTTCCAGCGATAAGCATCTCCAGTCCTCTACACTCACCATATGATACACAGCAGAATTTAACTGCTATTTTACGCTGGTATTATGTAAGAGCATGATCCTTCCCCGGTCGAGGAGACCTATTCGTGTTACAACCATAATAAAGCTGCAGCATGGCTCTACTACGTACAAAAAGTTCAGTCATCTTCTAATCTATAATAATATCCTTTCTTAATAAAAATGGGTGTAAGAATATCATGGCTGTCGTAAGAGACGACAGAGGGACATGAAACGGTAGAAGGGCAGCAGCATCTTCCTGATGATGAATAACTCATAATAATTAAAGCTGTGGTTGCTAGGAGTGGCAACTATGGCAAATATTCCCCTATGAAGAAATCTATGGGGGATACCTGTGTTCAGCAGTGGACTTTTGATTAGCTGTGATGATGATAATAATGAACGATATCTACGAGGTGAGATTAGTTGAAACTTATCAATAATAAACGCTTTAATAGAGGCCCCTAATAACATATTTCAACGAAATCCAAACTAAAACTAACTCTCGTATGGAGACCAGCTGCTTTTGCCCGTTGCTTTTATTTCGGTTGTTCTTTCTCTCTGTTCTCGTTTTTGCTTCTGTTAATTTAATTTAATTTAATATTTCTTGACTGTAAAAATAAATAAATGTACCATGTAGAGGCAGTGTAAGAATATCCACTATCCCATTTTCTGAAGTGAGTGGCGTAAAAACCGATTTTATTTAATGATTTCTTATATTTAAGCGAACACTACACGTTGAATAAAACTAGTTTTACGGATTTTATCGCGTTTAATTTTACTATTTTGATTCCCGACGTTTCGGGTGCTGTAAAGCACCATGGTCACGGGGGGGACTGAGGTGTTTGACGTCCCAATGTCATAGTTAGCCAGCTACCTTCAGTTTTTTAGATATTAATTTTGGTCCGATCTACGCAGAATGAGCACAGTATCTTGAAGTCTTGCAGTGGTATGCTTGGGTTTGGATTTAATTTTGTTGTTATAGGATCCCAAGCAGGATGCCCTTCCATCTTCTTCTATTGAAGTGGGATGTTTTAATTTCAATAGCCTCGCGTATCATCCTTGGTAGGAATCGGTGTTCTTTTGCGAGGATTTGTGGTCTACCAAATCTGATGTAATGGCGGGGACGATCTTTTATTCTTTGTAGCGCATTTAAATTAAAGCTGGTTTTTAAAAAGTTTTTTTTAACATTTAATTTTTTTTTACTTTTTTGTTATCGCTGGACAGGTTTCTCGGTCTGTTCATCTCATTCAACGCATCATTGCTGCAAGGACTTTTGTCGGTTAGTTTTAAACAGTCTAGCTCTTCAATAAGGAGACCTTCTAATGATTTTCCCCTACTTAAGGACACATATGCTTGACCAGCGGCGAAGAGCTTCGAGCCTAAGTATACAACGGCATGGTCGAGAGTATTACCCTGCATTTTGTGTACTGTGCAAGCCCAACATAATATAATTGGCAGCATTCTTCGTTCTGCAGTGCCGTGACTATATTTTGCTGGAAATTGCACAGTCTTGGGTTGTATGAGATGAACACCGTCTTTACCGAAGTCTATACGGACGGATGGTATGTCAGTATCATACATTTGTGCTCTCCGGAAGCAGGGCCATATGATTTCTGTAATATGTCCAATGGCACCACATTCACCAGACCTTTGGACAGTCAAAGTTTACCAACCGATGATACAGACTCGAGCAATTCGACTTCAATATCATATACGAGGCCTCCAAAAACCTCAGTATACCAAAATTTCAGACGGATTGACATCATGTTACATCCTGATGCCACTCAGTCCTCGGCACGGCCTCACCTTGACTTGGGTGTTTGGAGGATTGTACCACTTATTTCAGCTTGAAGCTTACTTGTGCCTTACGAAACACAGTTCCCGGTTTGATTTTGGAATTACCCTTCTCCTAGAGACAGCTTGCAAACCAATGCTGTTGACGCTTATCTCGCCAAATTAAACAAGTCAAAGTTAACCAACCGATGCTACAGACTCGAACAATTTGACCTCAATATCATTATCGAGGACTGCAAAAACCCCAGTAGCCTACACCAAAATTTCAGACGGATTGGAGCAACCGAGTTTATGATCACCATCTTTTTTTTTTAACGCGCATTCATATTCTCAGCAAGTCCTTTTATTTGATACCTATATTGTAGGAAAGCCTTAAAAACTTAGTCCGGCATCTTTAAAAGTCCGCCATATTGGATTTAGAGTGACGTCACTTTATTTTTCGAGTTATACAAACAAGCCCTTTCATTTGATACCCATATTGTAGAAGTTCATTAAAAATAACTAGTCCGCCATCTTGGGTGTTCCGCCATGTTGGATTTAGAATGACGTCACACAGCTAACCATGCATTGTCATCCAAACTTAACGTGTATACAAAATTTCAGCTCAATCGGTTGAAGATATCTGCTTCAAAATTAAGTTGCAAGATTCCACCCGAACAAACATATTTACATTGCAAGTTAAATAAAAGCTTGTAAAAATAACATATTTACCCTCAAGTTTACTTTTTTGGAAACTCTGGAGAGTTTTGGAAGTCGGATTACATATTTTATACCTACAGACCCAAACAAAGTATTTGTAGGCCGTACAAATAATTGTTTCGCGCTGCGTTGTGTTGCACATTGGAACCGTCAATAACCATAGAGCAACACGGTCCACCTCTGCCCCGCGTGTCAAAAATATATTTAATAAAATTAAAACAATTTACGCAATATATTATATTCATCCGTTCATTTCCATTTTTCAAAGTTCACTGCTGAACATAGGCCTCCCAATATATTGCTTCATAAGAGGAATATATATACTATAGTTTTTTAAAAAAAATTATATATAATAAATATTATCACTTAATTTAGATTGTCCGTTGTTAGTACACGCTTTATTTTTTAGTACTCGTCACAATTTGAGATGCGACACACCAAGCAATACAATTACGATGAACAACTAGGGCTTTCATATCTTATGACAAGATCTGATCCCAACGTGCTTACTAATGGCATGAGGTCACTACAACTAAGCTTGCTATAAAATTGAAGATCGTTAATTTTGTTTCATTATATAAATACAGACAGTGACGCCCACATAACTAGAATTTCCTGAACAATAGTTATATTATATTGCACTTATTCATCTTAAATATTTTACCTATTATAAAAATATCCAGACCGGCGACAGTCGACAGTGTCAAAGGTGCGAATCGTCTCTCTGTCTCCTTTCTTAATCTTCAATTCGCCACCCAGGCATAACATTTAATTAAGGCAAATCCTCTCTACAAACGTTTAGTAGTAAAAGCTAAGGGGCATGAAAACCATGCCTTAACATCATAAGAAAAAAAAAACTCTTAAGGAAAAATTAAAAGCTGACACAAAGAATTAAAAATAATTAAAATAATTACATATTTTTTTTAAATCATTTCTTGAGTAGGTACTAGGACAAAGTTTAAGAAAAAATCAAAGCCCCGATTTCAGAATATGAAATTATTTTATTCTTCATATTGTTTTTCTCGAAGTCGGTTTTACTTTTTATTAAAAGTAATTTTTAACTCTTTTAAGTGAACTAAGGAATATCACAATCTTAATGTTGTCTTAATAGTTCTAAGCTTCATCCGCTATTTTGCCGCCCTTAGGATTTATTTCTCCAAACATATGTGGGACTGCCTCTTAAATATAACCTATTTAATAAGAAAAGAATCGGGTTTACAATTTTCGAAGCTATCGTTTAACATAAATAAAAAAACTAAACAGTCGATTTGTTAACCTCCTGGGTTAAAACATTTTGAGGACATGTAAAGTTTTCACGCGCGCACTCAAGCAATGTGTCCATGACACTCAAAAATAAGAGAAGGTCTGTGTTCAGCATAGATAAAAATATATAGATTCCTCTCTTGGTAGTATTTGTCATAGATTCCTCTTTCTTATTTTATATAGAATTAGAACGACTAACGAGCACAAAGTTCACCTGATGGTAGGTGGATGCTGTTGCCGTAGACACTAAACATATCTTTAATTAAAAACCAAAATACAGATGCGTTGTCACCCCTGTATACTAAGATGGACCGGATGAATGGATATATCTTGCCTTCAGTAAAAAACGTCTCCGGTTCTCTACACTCTCTATACAAAACACACCAAAATTAAACTGTATAGGCTTTTTTCGCCTCTTATGACATCCACAGGATGATATTATGTGCATAAACATATATTATGGACAAGTCTTATACTAATGGCCCACTGAAACAAAAGTTTGCTTTATGATCTCACCCTAAAAGAAATGTGTTGAAAGAGGACCCTCTACAAAATTGGTTCTTACATAACAGTGTACTCGAGGATCTTTCTTTACCATTACTTCGTTGTCGATCTTCAAGCTGTATGAACAGCTAGTGTATCTTAATAATTGTTTTCGTTACTTTAGTTCTACTGGGATATGTTCGTGTTATTCTATTATCCAACAACGTATGTCAAGCACAACTCTTCCATAGTTCGGTGTAATACAAAATTGTAATTACATTCTGAAGAATAAGACAGGTACAGCAGAAACGTAAATTTAACTTACGACTGGTGTTTGGGTTACCATGTTTGTTTGAGAGAGATATTGTCGAGTTCATTAATATGCATGGACTCTCATGTTTCAGCAAAGCGCAAATACAAGTGCAATGGAAATGGCATAGCGGAGTTCTGTCATGATATTTTACATTTTTTTTTAATCTGCGAAAGTTTATTTTATACAATTAAAGTACTATACAGTCCAACTGATTGTAAGTGGCTACTATGTTTCCTACAGCATGTACCTACAGTGCCTGCAACTTACTTCAAACTAAGAAGACAAAAGCGTTGTCTTCTGAGAACGAATGGATTTTTTATAGAATAAGAGTGACAAACGAGAACAATTAGAATCTGAGGCCCGAAGACACTAAATCTATCTTCGATTAAGAATCAAAATACAGGTGCGTTGTCAGCCCTTTATACTAAGATGGAAAGCCTTGTTTCCAATGAAAAGAGTCTCCGGTTCTTTACACCATAAGAAATACAGCAGCATAACCTCACATCCTGTAATTATTCTGGCTATGTGTACCCTTCAGACCGGATCGCATGAGTGTTCCAGTCACACACTACTCTTTGGCGGAAGAAATAGATAAGAGGGTGTTGTCTACTGGGAAGAACTCCTAGGCAGAAAAGCAGTCCTACTGCTTAATCATTTCAGAATTTAGTAACGATCAAAATAAAATAAGTTGACTGACTCTTGACAAAATTGGTAGTTTTATAAAAACAAACTAACGAATCATAATCATTTCATCTGTTCAATCATTACAGGACTTCTCAAGTCCGCTGCTGAACATAGGCCTCCCCCAAGGAATGTCACAAAGCACGGTCCCACGGTGCCACCTGCATCCATCGACTTCCTGCATGTCTTACCAGTTCGTCACTCCATCTAGTTAAGACCCGCCACTTTGTCTGGTACGAGGTTGCCACTCCAGAACCTTTCTTCCTCATTAGTTGTCGTACTTATAGCTATAAGGCCGGCCCATTACCACTTCAGCTTACTATCTGTAATAGAATGTCTTCCACTTCTATAATATGATTAGCTTAATGATTCCTAGTACAATTTATAGAATCAGGCGTTACTTTGCGGAAATCCATTATAATAAAAGATACTCCCAATACCTCTACACTAGTGGTGCTGGGATAGTGCACCTCTGGTGAGGAAGGCAGGATTAAAGATTACATTCGTTGACTGGCAAGTTCCAAATTCTACTAAAAACTTTAATCCCACACTCCGAATTCCTTGCGTATCGTAGAGGCCTTATACATACGTAAATTCTTCTTCTTTTTTTATCCATAAGCCAGTAAATGTTCGCTGCTGGACATAGGCCTCTTCCATATATCTAAATTGCAAGCAGACTTAGTTCTGCAGCATATGCTGTAGAAAGATTAGAAGTCTCAATAATGTTGAGATAACTAGACTAGTTTATTTTAGTTACTTTTATAGTGAAATATCTTATGAAATTTTGTTATGTAGGTAATGCAGCCATATTTATTTTTCAAAAGAGCTGTATGGGCGATTTATAACTTAAATTGGAACCCTTAGAAAGTTTTTAATACATTATAAACTTTGGCATCATAATATATTTATGAAAATATAATGTATATACATAAACACATTAACAGCTTTGATTAGAATAAAGATTTTCATACTTTAAACTTTATATTATATTATTATAACCAATACTTTCAGGAACAAACGTAAGCTTTAATACCAGTTACTAGACTGGAGTCTATTAAAATTAGTAATTCATTTATAGGGCAATGTATACTCTTTACAAAATCCCAGAAAATGTACAAAATTTGTCAATAAACAAGTTTAAATGTTTTGTTAAAGAAAAAATGTACAAAAAGGGTTATTATAATATCAAAGAATACATACATGTAAATAACTCCTGGGAATTAGGTCATGGCCACCATGCTGGTTCTATTAAAATTCATTTAAAAAATTGTACAACATTATTGTAATGTGAAGTATGTTTAAAAATCCCACTGGGTTTCTTGCTGATTCTTCCCAGGACACAGGTATTTTTCAAACCAATGGTAAATAAAAACACTGACTGTCATTATGTATTATGCAATAATCTATATTGAAAAAAAAATAATTCTATTCTATTCTATTCTACCCCTGAGGAATAAGATGAAATGCCTCGTATCCAGTAAAAAGGATCTCCGGTTCTCTACGCTCACTATACGAAACACACCACCACAACTTAATCTGTTATTTTACACTGGTATTTTGTGAGACCTTGGTCCTACCCCGGTCGAGTCGACCCATTCGTGCTACAACTAATATAGCTGCAGCGTGGCTCTACCATGTATTATGAAATTATTGTATAAAATTGTATTTATTTACAGATGCGTTACTTGCACAACTACACGCGACACTCGTCGACCTCTCATCTTGACAGCAGTTCGAAGTCAAACATGTAAGTTATTGATTTGGTCTTTTCATGATACAATGTTTAGATCATAATTTACTATTAGATAAAATATTAGATAAAGTCATAAGTTACTATTAGATAAAAAACATTACTAGTACATTCCTTAGTCTTAATGTAAGTTATTGAATGGGCTTTAAACTTAACGTGAATCAGAAACACTCACAGAAAAACAGCGTTGTATTTGTGATATCTATGAACTATTCATGTTGAATCAATATAGACTATCTTAAGTACACTGCTGAACGTAGGCCTACATATTGTGTATGTGTTGTTGCTGCAACTCAATAAATATTTACTCACATGTGTTGTTTATATTTTTTGCACTGTCTAGTATAGAGTAATGAATTAAATATTTTATGTTAAATATTAATAAAATAAAATATGGAACTAATGACATTGTTTTATCTACTTTCACGACATCTGTGTAAAGTTGATTATGTTCAAGGTAATCTAGAGGTTTACGACAAAAATCGAAACAAATATCTTAAAATTGACACCTTCAGCAATGTATTTGACAACTGGGAATGCTTGCTTACTGGGAAAAGGAGTAAGATGCCTGGCACTGCCATTTAATGCGTCTGCCAAAGTGACGAGTGGCGATTACGACTGACCAAACAACTTAAGAGAAGTCCACGTCTACCAGTGGATTCTTTAAAAATTAAATAATCTACCAGTGGCTTAAACTTTAATTAAATTCTATAACAAGATTTAAATAACACTAGGTTTCTAGAACAAGTAAATAAACTTGAGCCTGAAATCAATTATTTTAATGTTTGTTTTATTATAAAGTTTTAAGAGCTGATAGTAGGACTAGATTAATTGCATTAGTCTGCGCAAATTCAAATGATTAAAGTAAATAAAATAAAGTTAAAATAAAAAATCCAATTGTTTTAAAGCAGGCAGCAATCCTTTCAAGAGACAAAGAAACTGTCTGAGAGAACTAACAATATTCTATAATTATTTCCAGATCACACAAGGACGAAAATTGGAATCGAAATGGTATGTGACTTTTAAAATGAATACTATTTAATATACATTGTATACTAAAATTAACACCAAACCACCTTAATAAATTAGTTTAGAGATTATCATCACATGTTTAATGAAATTAACTAATGATAATATAGACTGTTCTTCACTTGACTTTTTTATCTTTTCTATATATAAAAATCAATTGCTGTCCGTTAGTCTCGCTAAAACTAGAAAATAGCTCGACTGATTTTGATGAATTTTTTTGTATGTATTTGCGTGAGTCCCTGGATGGTTTAAATTCACAATTGGATCGGATAGGTTGCGCTGTTGTCGAGATCCAATAATCACCCGTGCGAAGCCGGGGCGGATCGCTAGTTCTATAAAAATATTTGAACTTGTTATGGCGTATTACAGTTGTATTATAACTACAGCACGAAAGGTTTAGCTCGACCGAGTCTCAAAATAACACAACAAATAGCAGCTTGGTGGTGTGTTGTATGGTCAGTGTAGTGAACCCGGAGACCCTTTTTACTGGTAACGAGGCATTCTATTCTTAGTACTCAAGGATGACATTCATTGATAATGGTGATGTCATTCACTTTTTTTTTATAGGAGAGGGGCAAACGAGCATGCGGCTCACCTGATGGTAAGTGACTACCGCCGCCCATGAACAACTGCAACACCAGAGACCAGAATTGCAGATGCGTTGCCGGCCTTTAAAAAGAGTCTCTTTTCTTGAAGGTCCCTAAGTCGTATCGGTCCGAACGCTGGTGGTAATCGATTCCACAAGGAAGTTGTGCGAGGAAAACATCTTCTAAATCGCACAGTGGTGGACCGCCAATCATCCAGATGGTGTGGATGGTATCAGGGTTCTGCCGCGATGTGCTTTTGTGAAATTTGGCGGCTGGGATTAATCCGAACAATTCCTCAGAGCACTCTCCGTGATAAATGCGAAAAATGCAAAGGGATGCAACATCTCTTCGCAGCGCCAATAATCGAGCCGATCGGAAAGGACTCGGTCGTCGACGATTCGAGCCGCTCTGCGCTGGATGCCGTCAAGTGGAAGGAGCTGGCACTGGGAGCCAGCCAGAGATGGGAACAGTATTCCATGTGAGGCCGAACCTGCGCCTTGTAAAGTTGCAGGCGTTGTGCCGGCATGAAATGTCCCGCTCTGCTGAGCACGCCACTTTTGCCTTCAGGTGGGCTGTTTGTGAGCTTGACTGAATTTTATTAAATAAAATGACAAACGAACTTACCATCCTCTTGATGGTAAGTAGCAACTACATGAATTATAAACAAACAACAGTCGCTATGATGCCATTGTCAGACCATTTCGAGGTAAACCATGGGCGCAATTCATGCTGGTCGATGATAATACGCCCGCACATCGAGGCTCCACAGTCAATGCTGCTCTCCGAGGCCGACATCACAAGGTTAGACCGGCCTGCTCATCGCTGACACCCAATAGACGCGTGGGATGCTCTTAAGTGAGCTGTTTGGAACCGTCAGCCACCTCCCCGAGCAGTGCCAGAGATCAGGGAAGCCGCAATTCAAGAATGAGGGGTAGGTTACCGCAAGAAATGCTGGATAACTTGATCCTCAGCATACCCAGGAGGATCTCCGCATGTGTTCGAGTCAGGGGAGAAGTTATATTGTATTAAATAAAAACCTTCTTTAAATAAATTGTTGTATAAGTTTGGTTAGACAATATTTTCTTTTCATCAAATTTCTTTTACGATTTAGGATTGAATTACCGAATTTTCGTTGTTAAAAAAAAAAAGAGTTTTAGTTTTTAATTTCAGACAGTTGTATTTCTATTTAAAAAATATAACGTAAACACTTTTCTTGAAAAGTTGAATGTTAAAATATATCAGCTTTTGCTAGTGATCACAATTTTTTGATTATTGTGTACATATATACAATGTTCGTGCAGTGGCGGTGTAGAATATTCGCAACCCATATCATCCCATAGGTTGCCTGTTGCCAAGCGTTACAACTATGTTCAGCAGTGGACTTTTGAATGGATGTAACGGAACCATTATAAATGTTATTGCTCAAAAGCGGAATAAATTGAGGAAATTAGGATTGTAATAGAAAAAAAACAATGTGTTATATGTTTATTTAAATTTTGTATTCATTACCTACGAATGAATACGTATTCCCCGATCCACAAATTTAGACAGAATGAACCTTCTTTAAAGATTATCCTTCTCTGAAATATTTTGCTTTTGACATATTTTTACTTGTCATGTTAATTTTGTTCTCATAATATTGAAATTCCACAGTGTAAAACTAGGGCCGGGGCTTTGTTTACATTTGTAAGATTAAAGTATTTATGAAGGTAGTTTGTTTATTATTATTATCACCTTACGAACAACTTTTATAGCCTATACTATTCCACTGCTGGACGTAGGCCTTTCAAGAATGTGTCGCTGACTTTTATATAGATGTAAAGTGGCAATATAAGTAAGAATGACAAACGAGTACATATCACACAGTATACTATGGATTCTGTTGCCAACTGAAACCCACAGCTATCCTCGGTTAGGAATCAAAATGCATTGTAACTCATACAAAGTCAAGGTTGCTCAGCAACCTGTGGCGAGGGCTATGGTCGAGTAGTAGTAGACTTTGAAATAAGGGGTCTGTAGAAGAACCAGGTATGACATAAAGAGAGTTAGCTGAAGTGGCAATGGGTCGACCATATAGCGCTCAGTATCGACAAATGATGGAGAAAACACGTTGAGTTGTAGCCTCGTATCTATAAACTAAGTATAGGACGCCCCATTAGATAGAGTGACGGCCAGTTAAAGAGATGAAAAAAGTCGATGGATGTAGATAGCTCAGGAACATGATTTGTGGCGTTCCTTAGGGAAGCAGTGGACTTATGAAGGGCCGCAATGAAGATGATGACACTCCAGAAGATTATTATAAAATCATGTTACTAGTAAAAGGGTTTCCATTTCATTCACTAAACGAAACACTTCTCTCAGTGCATCACATCTTCAGCGTGGCTCTAACTGGCTGGTATAACTTGAAATAATGTACTTACAATACCATATAGGAAAGTTAATGAACGCAGAGCCGATATGGTACTGGTAATGCTGTACCAATGTACGGATTTGTTTTAATAGTAGAGACTCGCTGTTGTTATATTATGTAGGTGCGTTGTTGATCTAGTGGCCGTAAGCGTGACTGCTGATCACGTGGTCCCGGGATCGTATCCGGGATTGGGCCTAAAATCAGTTATTGGGGTTTTCTGGCAAGAAATTCTCAGTAGCAGCCATGAGTAAGGAAGTTGGCCATGTTTCGACCTCGTGCCTCGGAAAACATTTAGCCGTTGCTCTTGTACCTAATCTCTCTCTGGTGTTTTTTTATAGAATAAGGGTGACAAATAAGCACACAGTCCACCTGATGGTAAGTATATGTTGTGGCACATCTTCATCTATCCTCAATAAAGAATGAAAATGCCATTTGTGCATCGTTGTCACCCCTGTGGATTAAGATTAAATGCCCCGTTTCCAGTAAAAGGGGTCTCCGTATGAAACCATACGAAACACAGCATTAAGCTGCTATTTTACCAGGTATTCTGTGAGCGTGTTCCTTCCCTGATCGATAGTGTCGGTTTCCGACTTATCCGTGATGGTTAGTCTCCATTGAGCTTTGTCGCCGTGATGAAATTCGAGATGAAGGTTATTATTATATATACGTTTTGTGCTCGACCGGAAAACCATGTTTCCACAATACACCAGCGTAAAATAATGGCATAATGCTGCTGTTGTTACGGCAAGTGTAGAGACAACCTGAGACCCTTTACTGGTAACGGGCATCGTGCGCATCTGTATTTTGATTCTATATTAATATGTAATATCTATGGGCCTGCCACTATCAAACATTAGGTAAACTTTGTGCATGTTTGTCGACCTTTTTCAACTAACGAAAATAGAGTATGGCTCCTATAAAATAGTCTTATAACTCAATTTAAAAATTTAAAAATCCCCAAAAACAGAATGATGATCGTCAAACGGCTGAACAGATTTTCTTGAAGCGTAGCTAAAACACTTTCAATTAAGACACCTTTCAAACGAAAAGAACTTAATCAAAATATGTTCATGCTTTCAGGAGCTCTGATGCTGGTGTTGCGATCCAAAATTATTAACGCATTTATTTAATTAATGTTATAGTTTTAACGCCTAAAGAATAAGTCCTAAATTTTATGTAAACTCAATAGGAAAATGGATTATCTGAAACGCCAAAACAAATTGCCAATTACAAAGGATATGTTAAACGTGGGTTATAATGTATCTGAGGAACAAATAGGAAAATTATTACAATTGCTTAATCTTTATCGAAGCTGTTTGGCATTTAACATGCAAGAACTTGGTTTGACCAAGTTGTTGAGACGACTATCCGCCTAAACGATGACACCCCAGTTACATATAAGCCGTATCGACTTCCTTTTGCGAGCGGGCAGTAGTGAGAGATGGTGGAGAGTTGCTTGCGAATAATATTATAGGGAATCAAATTCCGCTTACGCTAGCCCATAGTTCTGGTGCGTAAAAGCGAATACCGACTTTGCGTTGACTATGGGCGCTCAATAAAAGACTGTTAAAGACCCGATGCCAGTCATTGATGACCAGTTGGACCGATTGTCTGGTAAGACATTGTTACCATGCCTAGATTTAGCATCGGGTTACTACAAATTCCTGTTCAAGAATCTTCCGACACCTGACGGCTTTGTGACGCCAGACGGCTATTATGAATATACAAGATTGCGTTTGGTTTGGTCAATGCTCCTGCAGTGTTTCAGAATATGATTAATAAAGCCCTGGGCAAAAGATTCAGATTGATTTAGTCCCATATTTAGACGATTTACTAACTACCGGTAATACGTTTGAATTTTTTCCAGAGTGGAGGAAATACTCGATTTACTCTCTAAAGCCAACCTGAGATCTGAAGAAATGTTTCTTTCCAATCAGAACTAGACTACTTGGGTTATGAGATTTCAGGATCTGAACTCCGACCAGGGACTAGAAAGATACGTGCAGTCTCGGAATTCCCAACGCCAACCAACGTTCATCAAGTGCGGCAATTCGTAGGTCTAACTAGTTTTTTCCGTCGTTTTGTCTACAATTTTGCTACACTCTCTAAGCCCCTAATAAAATTGACGAAGGCTGACCCAGCGTGGCTTTGGGATTCTGAACAGGAGAGCGCCTTCCACGATATTAAGTCCAAGTTAATAAATAGACCCATACTTGCTTTATACAACCCTGATCATGAAACTGAGGTGTTGGTGGTGTTTTGCTTCAAAAATGTAGAGGAGATAATCACTTGTGCCCTGTAGCCTACTTTAGCATAAACAACAAATGAGAATCTTTTTGGCACTCCTACGAGTTAGAAACTATAGCGTTAGTTCTTTCCTTAAGGAATTTCGCGTCTATTTACTTGGGATTGAATTCAAGGTAATGACTGATTGCGTTGCATTGCGAACGATGCTGACAAAGAGATCTATTACCAAAAGTCGCGAGGTGGTGGCTTATGTTGCAAGAACTTAACTTTACCATTGAATACAGACCTGGTCACAGCATGCAACATGTAGACGCAAGCCGCAACCCTATGCCGATAGAAGCACAAGAAGAACTAAAGTATTTCAAATCACAGCTAAGGACTGGTTGCATACAGTACAGATGACAGATCATCGTCTGAAGCACATAAAGATCATACTCACTACAGTGAACATGATTTCAAGGTTTCACAAATAACTACATCCTTCGGATGATAAGCTATACAGACGCGTCAATCGCAAATTAAAATGGGTAGTACCTCATGACGCTAGAAAATAAGTACAGATTACTGGTTTCCCAAATGAAACGCTTCATTAAAATATGTTGCTGCTTGCATAAACTGTGCATACAGCAAGGAAATGTCTGGAAAAAAGAGGTTACTTGCACGATTTCTAAGACTTCGACCATCTTCCACACTCATGGATCATCTAGGCCTTTATTAAGAGTAAAGAGAGCAACACGTATATTTTAGGCGTAATTGACGGATTTAATAAATTGATATTCCTAAAGGCTGTCAGGAATACAAAGTCAAAAACGACTATTAAAGCTCTTGAAGATATTTTCAAATTTCAGTTGGCAAAAATTGTCGTCTCGATCGAGGCACGAGTTTCACTTCTAAAGAGTTTCGGAAATTCATAGGTGTTTAGGAATTAAACATGTCCTCAACGCAGCTAGCTACTGAAGCAAATGGACAGATTGAACGTTATAATCAAACAATCTTGAATTCATTGGCTGCATTGAACTACAATCTTGAAGAAAATGACTAGGACTTAAATATACAAAAATTACAGTGGAATTTGAACAACACCATGAATAAAGGAATCGGCCAAGTAACCTGCGGAAGTGTTTTTTGGTCAAAGAACAGTTGGACGGTCAGGAAAACATCTTGAAAGCAGCATTAGAACCTGATAAGAATAATCGAGAAGAGATACGAACTACTGTAGAGAATAATAAAGAAATACAAAAATGAAAGAGAACTTTGATAAGACGCGAGCTCCTACTAAGATTTTTAAAAAGGTGACTTGGTCATGATACCAAATTACAATCCTGAGAGAAACAGCAGGAAACTAGCTCCGAGTATTGCGCCCTTTTAAATAAACATCTGTTTTAGACAAAGACAGATATGAAGTATCAAACATCGATGGCCACTCTCAAAGAGGTAGAATATATATATCCAGCTGATCATTAAGCCCTGAATCACTTTTCATGTATCTCCGCTAGAGAGTGAGAATAGTGGTAGTAGTAACGATAAGTCAAACGTAATTGACTAGAGGGTTATATGATAAGAGTAGCGTAGATACAGATTAGGTGAGCAATTACAATAAATCAAAGTTGATAATAGGAATACCTGAATTAAATATTGATAGATTGACTCAAGAGGCCATTGGCACTATCCGGTGCCAATCAAGGAAGAGTGATTTGAAAGCTACAAATAGTGATTCCTACCTTCAGTAAGACAACAGGCCGAGTCCCGATGGTGACAAACGGAAGTTGGCAAAATTAATTAAACAACAGGCCGTGTCGAGGGTGGCAAACGGTAGTTGACGGTATAGGTCGGACAACAGGCCGTGTCCGGAGTTGGCAAGCGGTAGTTGACAGTATCGATTTAACAACAGGCCGTGTCGGTGGTGACAAACGGTAGTTGGCTGCACCTATTATTCAACAGGTTGTGCCTCAAGCAGGACAAGCGATGAACAGCTACATCATTCTTACAACAGGCAGCAGATCCCAGCAGGAGCAAAGTATTTGACGACAATGGAATCAATGAACCTTGACTTGGTGCTCTCAAAAGTGATTAAGCGACTTAAGTTATAATTAAGTTAAAATACCCATAGTTATAGAGCCAGAATTATTAATTAATAAATCTTGATGAAATCTAAAGGAGAACTTTTGTGTGTGTATTTATATATATGTAAAAAAAGGATTATTTAAACAGTCGAGTCGATTTTTTTTTCCTTGTTATTAAGTAATTAACAAAATCACGCTTTCATCTCTTTCAATTTGTATACTATAACTTAATTATACATTAATAAGATTGTCCACAATTTTAAGTTAAAATAAGATTGGGTATGAGGCCGCATTACGAAGGCCGAGATGCCAGGAATAGGGACATTCCTGTAACAGAATGGCCGCCTGTTAGCGATCCAAAATTATTAACGCATTTATTTAATTAATGTTAATTGTCTTATAGTTTTATATTCAATCCATAATAATTTTGGATCGTCAATTGATGCGAGCGGTCGGTCATTCTATAGATATAAGTAGGTAATCTAGGGCCTTGCTGCGCATTCTGGCTCGAGCGGTTGAGGCGAGCACACGTGCACTAATTGACGCGCGCGTGTGCTCGCGTGTTAAGACCTAAAGGAAAATACCTAATACTAGAGACAGACACACTGATACACTATAAATTTATAACACCTTCTGTTTCGTCGTAGATTAATAAACAATTGGCCTTTGACAATTTAGTTATACATATAGTTATTTGATGCTTGAGATTTAAAAAAAAATTTACTTAAATTTACTTAACACCCATAACATTTGGAGTAGATTTTTTCCGACCTCTATTCTTATAGTTATTTTAACATTACTCTTCGATATTCAGAGGTGTGATCATGTTTAATGTCCATGTCACACCTATGCCAGATAGTTGTTAGGAGCACTAAGCTCGAAGTTGTTGACGAATATGTTTACCTGGGACAAATAGTCCGACTAGGTAAGAAGTCAACTTCGACCGAGAGGTCAATCGACAGATTCAACTCGGCTGGGCAGCGTTCGGAAATTACGGCACATCTTCTCGTCAGGTATACCTCAAAACTTGAAAACAGGCTGTACAACCAGTGCGTGTTGCCAGTGATGACCTGGAACTGAGACGTGGTCCTTCACTGCTGGCCGGATGAGGAAGCTCAAGGTCGCTCAGCGGAATGGAGACTATGCTCAGGGTCTCGCGTGATAAACTTAGAAATGAGGATATCCGCAGTAGAGACCAAGTGACCGACATATATAACAGATTAGTAAGCTGAAGTGGCAATGGGCCGCGCATATAGCTCGAAGAACCGACAACCGATGGGGAAAAGGGTTCAGTGGCGGCCTCGTACCGGCGGACGAAGTGTGGGCGTCCCCCACTAGATGGGTGACGACCTGGTAAGACATGCAGGAAGTCGATGGATGCGGGTGGCTCAGGACCGTGCTTTGTGGCATTCCTTGGGGAGGCCTATGTTCGCAGTGGACTTGTGAAGGGCTGTAATGATGATGATGATGATTCAGGTGTTATAATAAAAACGACTACAAGTTGATGTGGGTTTGACATAAATGCTACAAGTCACGACTTTTACGTGTTCCCTTTGATATAAACCTGTTGCGACTTACATTTTGGCCATTCATCTAAATATAACCGGCCTGCTGCTATTTTTAGATGATAGTGATACTTTAGCTACATATAGTTACTTGTTAAAACTTTCGGAAATGCTATTATCGAGTCTTTATAGCTGAAAACAGAAACTAGAGACTGGAGACCTGTCTCCAGGAGAAGAAAGTCGTATACAGGTTGGTAGTTTGGTTTATTTGTTTCACTACTGCTCTAGTTGTTGAGGAAGAAAGGCTTTAAATGTTCCTTCCATTACAATGTAGTGCGATGTAGATATACATGGAGCACTGCGACATTTTCACACTGTTCATGTGCTCTCACTATGCCATTCGTCTTCCTAGCATTAACAGGGTGACATGGAGTCGATGGGTTTTTTACTGCTACACTTCGCTTTTGTCAAGCAAGGTGTAAGGTTGCCAACAAGTATTTGGTACAGGCTGTTCTATATGTTATGCCAGCTTGAAACTTCAATGGTGTGATTAAGGCTTCGGATCTTTTACATTCAGCGTCGTTGACATTACATTTAATTTGTCATTTTATTTATATACACTAATCAGGTGTTTGCTTTTTCTTATTTGTCACCTTTATCCCTATAAAATCCATTGCTCGACAGACTCCATTTTATGGGGTGGTATGCTTGAGTAGGTTCATAATCTCTGTAGACTTCTCACTACTGTAACAATGTCATCATTGTCGTTCTCACTATTTAACATTAAACAAATGCGAGATTGTGTACTGCTATCTAAATGAGGCTGTAATCTCTTTTAGCCTTTCTTATAAATAAGGGTGATGTTTTACGTCAAAAACGGCCCTCATAGATCGACACTAAGGACGGCCCTAGACCATCTACAGTAATAACAGGAATCAAAATTGGTCTGTACTGACGGCCATATAATGTAGCTTAAAGTCAACCATTGAGCGTTGGAGAGGGCTATACACGGTTTCTCTATGTGATCAACTCGTAACGAAGATATCCGCGGAAAACAAAGTAATCAGAGGAAAAAGATCTATTTCGCGGACAGGAAATATTTAAAATTATTTTTCTTTACTGTTGTGATTCGTATGGTAGTACAGAGAACCGAAAGGCCCTTTTAACTGTAAATGGGTATTTTCTTATTATTCAATTTTAGTCCTTGGGGGTGACATCGTAATGGATGTATACGGGCCACATTACCCACTTACCATCAGGTGGACTGTGTACTCGTTTACCCTTACCTATAGAAACAACATAACACTAAACCACCGGCAGTTACTTAAAATTAAATTAATACTCGTATTATGAAAGCCTTTGAAGTTCAACCCAATTTTGCCCGTTAATAAACCATTAAGCCTCACATAATTCATGCACTACATTCGACACTATCATACCTAAGCAGCTGCATCCTAGATTTGGCTAAATTTATTGAAATGGTTTTTCCAATAAGCATTTTAAAAGGATTATGCTGTTACCACATTATTACAGCATTATATTTACCTTTATATAATTTAGTTAATTTTTACCTTTATATTTTTTCTTTGATACATTTTCCTTCACGCATATTTAATATAAAAGATTGAGTCATTCTACATATAAATATATTCAGGTCATTGGTTTTAATGAGAACCATGATCATTATTTTTATAAAATAAGTTTGGCCAATGAGAACATAGTCCACCATGGTCGGTGAATACTGCGGCCCATAGACATCTAGATCTATCCGTTAACATGGGTAGAACCACGTTGCTGCTAATCGCAAAACTCAAGTCGTGAATTCAAATCCGTCATTCGACTACTGTCGTGAACTACTCTAGTAAAACATCAAAATCTTAGAGAAAGTGGTTAAAGTAAGTATTCGCAGTTTTCACAGCACTCCTAGTGTTTTTAGTTTTCTCGATGCACATTTACCTTCTCAGTTTTATTTCATAGCCAATAACTCCTCTTCCATTAACAGAAAAAAAACAATTAATATAATCAGATGTTAGTTGCGGAAATCATTATAATAGGTTTTATAACTTAATTTGTAGTACGCGTAAATAAAAAAATGATGTGTGCTGCCTAATTTTAAGGGGACCTCCACCTCCCTCAATTGCGTGCACTATCCCGTTACCGCCAACCCAGCATTACCACCAGCACCACCACACTAGGAACAACACACCACTCTCGAAAATACGACGTGTTTCGCCTCTACTCGAGCATCTTCGGGTGAAGTAGACTCTGCGGAGGCTGGCCGCTAAGTGAGCGGCGAGCTTTTTGCGCCCAATGCAGGACACCCTCGAAGCGGTGAAGGAGGTGGTAAATGCTCCTAGCATACCACGCAGCCGGCTGCGTGGTTATGTGAGACTCACTTTGAAGAGTGCCTACCCACTAAACACCACCTTGCCACATTAGCCCGACGGCACAGTGGAATCGGAGACGACCTCCTCGGGAGAGGGCAGAGGCCACACCGTCCGGGGATGGAAGCGCGGATCAGCCAGCACAGCCGCCGCAAAGTGCGACGGTGCTGGAGAAAAGTGGGAATCGCATGTGCGAGCACTGACTGCCAGCGCAACCGCACGGGGCGGCAGCTAACGAGTGGGTACAAGGAGGAAGGCACTCACCGTCAACGGTAGTGCGGGACGCACAACACAACCGCACGGGGCGGCTGGCGGAGACAGGGAAGGCTCCACCGTCGCGAACCCATATTCATGGGCACGGAAACACGGCGACGGCGAGACAGCTAAGCACAACCGCACGGGCGGCTGTGCTAGCCGAGCAGGAGCAGCTGTGCTAGCCGAGCGGGAGGCAAAACCCGACGTGCAGGACGGGGAGTGTGGGAGGGCAACCGTACAGGGGACGGAAGAGCGGTAAGCCAACGCCGCACCGCACGCGGCGCCAGCTGAGGGGACAGGACAGGACGGGACTGACGTTCTATTCAAGAAACTGTGCCGACCGAGGAAGATCCGTACGGGGACGGGTGCTCGGTCGGCGGCGGACCACAAGCGCACGACCGCACGGGGGCGACAGCGCAAGCGGAATGAGCGGCGAGCCGAGCTGCTATTATACTCGCTTGCTGACGCAACCGCGCCCTGCTTTACCTTCAACTGAATCAACACTTACCATCAGGTGGGGATAGTATTCCAGCACTTATAATAATATTAAACGACTAATTCCATAAATTCAAATTAAAACCTAGAGCTCATTGATAAAAAAAAAAACACGACACTTATTTTTCCCTTTGATTGTACTTAGAAAAGCATGTGCTGAATATAAATTAATTATAAAGAATTTATAAACTGAGGAATATACCAGCATTGATGCAATAAATTTGATATTCAATATTTGTTAGATAGGTGAAAAAAAGTGTAAAGAAAAATTTCAATCAGCAAAATAGAAGGGCGATCATAATGTAGAAAGTAAATAATCATAAAGAAATTTAATTGGACCTACAAAATCACTGTTATATTTAAAGCACTTGTAATATGACACATTTTAAATGTGTAAAATTTAAATGTAGATCTAAATTACTTAAAACTGTATTTCTATTTTATATAGTCATATTTTTTGTCTAGCTTAGTTTATGCCAGTGTGAGGCTAAAGAGAATCTAGTAAACAGATGAAAAAGATGAAAATGAATTAATTTAAAAAAATCGGACAAGGTTAAATAAGTGTCTAAGATAGAGAACGTAAATTGTAGTAAATAATTTGAAACAATGGTATATTACATAAGTTCATCTTTATATTGAAGGTTCAAGGCGAAACAAAAATTTGGGAGATTACTCGATAAGGGTAAAACAACAAAGAGGGAGCGATTAAGAGTAATTCTTTGGGGAAACAATCTGTTTCTTGTCTACTCATCCAGTTTTGACAGGATAAGCATTAGGATCGTGTTTAAGGTTAGCGCATTGTGATAGGCGACTGCGAGTTGTCATTCATATATTAAAACAATTATGTATTAAAATACCTGACATCTTTAAGCAACAAAAAAATGACAGTACCTACACTAAGTACATTACAAGTGACGCCAAAACCATGTACAAATTTTAACATACACATGTAACGACATATTATTATTATTTAGATAGTAGTTTAGTAGTCGCTTTTTGTAGAGCGACTGGCGTAAACTTCCCCGACGCCAGTCGTGTCCAGTACCCCATTGTAAAGAAACTGCGCTAAAATATGTTAATTAGAAATTTGAAATACATCAATTCTTACTAAGTTATTTATCTCGATCATCCAGTTGGATACATTAATACCACTCATAACTCCTTCATTTTTTCTGTATAATACCGAAAAATTCCACTCTGCAACTAAAACCATGACGTTGGTTGCAAATTAATATAAAGGCACATGTATGTGTAAGTGGGCGTTCTTAAGTTGTTAATAGTTGTTGTTCGGTTGCAATGACAACAAATTGGTTATTAATTAAATTAACTAAAGTAACAAACTTACTTCCAGTCCACCTGATGATAGTAGCTACTAGCAATTGGAACCTACATCCAACTTTTAACAAAAAATGAGATGGAATGCCTCACAGCTTGTAGTTATACTTACTCTATACCTGCCTCAGACCCGAACACTAGAGCACACATATTATACGGTATTGTATACTACCTACACAGGGTTAAAAATGCAGAAAATGCACGTGTATGTGCATATAACCCTGCAACTTTTGTGATCGCTAAATGAAATTATAATTGCTTAAATACCTGTATTAAAACCATAGCGAATATCATGGCTTATGTGGTATTTGGCCAGTTAGCACAGCTCATGATCTTTTAACGATTAAAGTAAACATAAAACAACTAAAGCAGTGTTTCCTTGGGTTCCCATCCACGTTTTAACAGAAATCGCTACACAACATCAGAGGCACTCCTCTATTCTAAATGGACAATAATAAAGCATTAATAATAAAGGGTGCTAAATCATCTTACTATTCATTCATTCATCATCCATTACAAATTTAATAACACGATTTTCCTTCACCTGATTAAACGGACAAGATTGCAAAGTTTAATTGTACTGCTACGACGTTATTTCAACATGCCATATTTTACACAGTGCGAGTTTTGTTCGTTACTCGCTGCCGCTTTTCACTCTAGTTACAGCCTTAAACTGCCGATGATGTATAAGGCAATGCTAGGGACAGACAAGGCTTAAGGCGAGAGAGTTGCAAAATTGCGGTCATTTTGTACGATCTTACAGTCTTACAATAATTTTGGTGAATAACGATATAATTAAAAGACGGATATTTTTAATAAAGGAGATGTATGAAATTGGGTACTGACATCGTTCGTAACAGTTATACAAAAATATGTAGGGAATGAAATGATAAATTATTTGTATAAATAAATGGATTTTATTTCTGTAATGCATGGGATAGTTATAAAAAAATTAAAACTGAAAAACGAAAGGTAGTGCTTTTACTATAGCAAAACAGACCGTTTTTAAATATTTTCTGTATATTTTGCCTACGGCAATATATAATTTTTATAATAAAATTGCCTTCATTATCAGAGAAATCATAATATTGAAACATTGAGGCGAATCTGTGGCGATTAATATTGAGTAAAACATATATATTTAGGAAAAAGATTAAATAATAATAAAAATAATAAACGGACGGCGAAGTGAGCCGCCGACCCGTCATCATAATACCCTGTCACGCCACGCATTTTATGTGGCAGAGTTTGGAGTGGTAGAGCCACGCTGTAGCTATATTATGGTTAGCACGAATGGGTCAGATCAGGGAAAGACCCGTTCTTACAGAATACCAGCGTAAAATAACAGCTCAATGCTGCTGGGTTTCATATGGTGAGTGTGAGAACCGGAGACCCTTTTACAAATCGTGGCATTCCATCTTAATCCTCATGGACGACAACGAATCCGCATTTTGTTCATCTTTGGGCTACAGCATTCAGGTAGCATCAGATGGACTAGTGGGCTCGTTTATCACCTTTATTCTGTAAAAATAGATATAAAAGTACACTCAACAAAATAGTGACAATTACAGGTAAATACAAAAAGCAAGGACTAATGCGGTCAGTTTAGTGAGCCATATCTGTGAATTCAGGTGTGGAGGTACGATAACGATAGATAAACTAGCTGCATGTTTGTTTTGCGAGCTTAATCCCGCAAAATACGTTCATGCATTCATTCATTACAGCTTATCAAAGTACTTATTCTTTCCCTCACATGTTTGCCACAGTTGCCATGCTTGGCAGGCGGGCTTACAACCGTATTTTTTCTAGTCGTTATTACAAAAACGCTACTGTTTTCCTTCCTGTTGCTTTACGACAAATAAATATTCCTACAGCCACTACACGGTGTATTTATATATTATCTAATAAATAAATATTTCTATACTATCTGCTCCCGCGATTTCGTCCGTGTGGAATTTATTACGCTTAGGTTTATGGGTTTTAAATGTTTTGCGCGGAACCCTAATTTATTTTCTAAAAACTGTAGCCTAAGTTACTCCTTATAACATCAGCTATCTGCCAGTTAAAATCTCGTCAAAATCAGTCCAGCGATTTCGGACATTAGACAGACAAACGTTTAAAAATGTTATTTTTTTTTACAAGTAATATATACTCACATATGCATTTAGTAAATAACTGTTATTTTGATATTACAAGATTTATTTGTATAGATCTATATAATATTCTCACGGCGGATAATTTTATGAACAAATGTGAGAGGCCTGTGCCCAGCCGTGAGCGTATATCTAGCTGTAACATTTTTTAAATTATTACCTTCAATCATAAACCTTCAAGGCTTTATTCATACGAACCTTAGATTAATATTTTGCTCAGTAAACATAGGCAAGTAATTATGGTCTAAGTAGAAGCCAAAGGGTAAGATAAAGGAATAGTAAATTGAGTCTGTACGACTAAGAATAGCCGCTCGGGCTTAAAACTCCCCTTAAAATAACGAGCACTGCACTTGTACCAAAGAGGCAAGATAAGTAATACTTTTTAAATTTTACATTAAAAAAAGTTGACCCTGTTCTAGGCGGATTTGCAATGTACTTTTATTGTTTTTTAAACCGTGGTAGCTCAGGGACTAAGCGCTCGCCGTCACCAATGAAATTGTTAATTACAATTTTAAGTGCTGATTTACCATGTAAGAAAAACACTGTAGAGGTGAAGGAAAATATTGAGAGGAAACCTGCATGCCTTAACAATTTACAAAAAAAATATTTCGAAGTCATGTGAAGTCCACCAACGCGCATGGGGCAGCGCGGTGGAATTTTCCTAGCCCTAAAACCTTCTCAGAAATGAAGGAGACTTGTGCCCAGGGTGGAACGTAGTAAGGCTGTAACTTTTCTATAGTTTTAGATAGTATAATATGTCCTTTGTATTGCCAACTAGCGGCAGCATAAAACATAATAGCGTTCTCTTCTCTTTTTTATAAAACAGGCGTCCATCAGACTTACAATCCATCTGATGGTAGTAGCCACAGCAGTCCATAGAGCACTGCAGCCACCTTCAAATAAACAAAGCTACAGACGTGTCGTCATCTGGGGACTTGGGTGGAATCTCTCACAGCCTAGGAACCTTCAAGAAAAAAGCCTACTCCTTTTAAAAAGGACAACGCATCTGCAATTCCTCTGGTCCCCTGGTTGTTGCAGTTGTTTACCATCAGAGCCGCATGCTCGTCCCTCGCATCAGGTATCTTCTTGCAGCAACGCAGCTGTGCAAACACTACTATTCAGCCACAGAAATAGGTCATCTATTGATTGTGTATGTACGTAAAATTACACTGAAAGTTTACGTAACTCATATTTAAAACAATATATATGTAAGCTAATATATTCAAAGTATTCTCCTTTACATTTTAGACACATTTTCATTCGTTCAAATAATATTTCTAAACATATCAACGTTTGTCACGCTCATTCTATAAAAAAATAAGGACCATTAGTCTGAGGTATGTTTTCACATGCCGATTGAAAAAAGCTAACACAGCTCTTCTGGTTCCGTAAATGTTAAACCTCTCACCAAATCTTTGATTTTGGGACAATAAAGAAATCGCATGTCACGGCTCCACCTTTTCATAAGCCAAAAATGTCTTTGTCTTGTTCACAGTGTGCGCTGAGGCATTTTCATGGTGCAACAGGATGTGACTTCTCGGTCGTTTTCGCTATGGTTTTCAAAAGACACTGTGCAAACAAATGGTGATGTACAACTAAGCGTTAACTGTCTATTGCTTATCAAGTGATATCGTTCATAAAAGGCCGTCAGTGGGAAAAAATCATTTATGCCAACACATCTTGCCTATCTCAAATTTGAACCTTCGAACAACTATCCAGAAGACTGTTGCTTTCTTTCAGGAATGTAACAATATATCCATGTTTCATCCCTGTCAAATGTCATACATTTGAACGTCCGTGATCATACTTTAACAACATTTTTCAAACAAATCAATAGGAGCCCATTTTGTTTTGGGGTGTGTTCATAAGGAATCTAACGGCAACAAAGTTTTCTAACTTTTAAATATTGATGTTAAAATTTTTGTATTTGGTTCATACCAATACCCAAATGTCCTCAAATCTCCTTAGTCTAAGTAATGCGCCGATTTTCTTCAATTATTCAGTGATCACAGTCGAGGATCGACCTTCACGAATTTCATCATGAAGAAAATACGGCCGCGATCAAATTCTGCGTGCCAACATCTAACGGTGTTCGAATGGGCTGATCACTCCTAAAAGCATTTTGAATACAAAATTGCAATCTTCAGGGAGTGTGAACATTTATAATCATAAAAAATAATCCCTCTTAAATCTTTTCGCGTAAATTATATTTCGCTACGAAAAACGAATTTCAACTTGTGATAAAAAAACAATTGACACGCAACTTCCCGCTAAAAAAATTGTTAATCATTATTGGAGTTGCCTATCTTTTAAAAAGTTATAACATTCGAAGGAACATCGGTCACGGCCCATACATGCTGTGACCTGGCTATGGAATATCGCAAACATGACTAGTGTATGGATTAATCCGTTCCCCCTGGGCACAATCTCAATCCTAAATTGAAAATATATTATTTAAAAGCCGAGGATCATAGAACGTTACACTTATGTATTTCGTCACTTTTGAGGTTATGATGTAATAAGTCTGCAGCCATGACCACAACCTCAGCTAAAACAATTGATATGAAAACTATGCAGTATTATATACTTAACTATATAAGTCAATGGCTAAAACCACAAAAATGAAAAATAGCCTTTCTAATTTTTTCACTGCTATGTATCTAAGACACAGGTGCTTTGACTTTTGTTCACGCTTTGACAGCACTCGTGGCATAATACCACAGACTACATAGAGACACTCATAATACGTTCCGTTCTAAGTATTAGTGCATTCTATATTTACTGTCAACCTATCATTTGCAACTCATTTCGGAATACTTAATCCATATCCCATTAAAAAATGTATGTATAATTATGTATAATTTTGGGATATGGACATAATAAAACTTCTTGTGTAGGTTTGCTTTTAGATTTGTCAAAGGGCATTTGACTGTGTCGTATACGATGTACTATTAAATAAACTTGACCAATTAGATATACGTTTAGCATTAAAACTATTAAAGCTATTTAAAGATAGAGAGCAACTCACAGCTGTTGAAAAATTTGACAAAATCAGTAAAACTTTTGAAAAGTACAGTCTAAGCCAGTTAAAATAACACTAGGTCTGTCACAGGGGTATTTTGGGCTCTCTGTTATTATAAATTTATGTGAATGACTTGCCAAATGTCACTGACAATAGATGTTTCATGTATGCTAATGATGCAACTATCTTTATACCCGATACTCAAATGAATTTTGAAAATAACATAAATACGATAACCTTAAAACTAGCAGTTGAATGGCTAATAAAATTAATTTAAACGTAAATCTAACAAAAGTTATTTGCGATAGGCGTACATGTCTTCCATTCTTCTGCATTCACCGTCATCTCTCACTCCTACTTTATACATATCATCTAAAACCGACCATCCATCTTTTTGTGGGCCTGCTTTCTACATACATCCACTTTTATTCACAACATTCTTCTTGTTACAATTGGACGGGTCTTATGGTTATCTTGTAGATTTTCCACTCAAGCTTTTCACTTAACTTTGTTCCTGTGACAAGTCGCCATTTAATCCACTCTGTATTTATTATTTTGCTCACCTTTCTGTCTTTTTCGCAATCGCATATCATTTTTTGAAATGAACGTATACCTAAATTTATCTTATACATACTAAACACGTAACGTTGTTAATAGATTTCGCTCGAATGAGGATGTGTTATTGATGGCACGTCGATAAATCTTAATCCTACATCCATCCATCCATCCATCCATCACAGCCCATAACTGTCCACTGCTGAACATAGGTTTCTCCTTAGATTGCCTTACAAGAGGGATATTTTCCATAGTTGCTACGCTTGGCGAGAGCTACGCGACGCAGTTTTTTATCCATCTCTCTCTCTCTCTTCCTTCGTTTTTGGTTAGGGCACCCAGAGTCTAGAAAGCGTAAAATAATTAAAATAAAATTTAACACAGCATATTTCTTTTATTTATTACTAGCTGTTACCCGCAGCTTCGCCCGCATGGTCACTGAAATGAACTATCCATTGCTTTTTGAATTGAAAGAAAACTGAGTTTTATAGATTTGTCAGAGATGCAGCCATTAAAAGGAAACTGAGCAAAATTGATTCGTCAGCCTATTTAAAAGTTTTGAAACGCAGCGTATAGGAAAGCATGAAAATAGTCTGTTTATTCCAAATGGAAATGGGATATTTTTTAATTAAAGAAACTGAGCATAACTATCCGTCAGGGATGCAGACTTTTGAAAAGAAACTGAGCTAAATTGATTCGTCAGAGATGCAGTTTTCTGAATTGAAGGAATCTGAGCCAAATAAAAGATCCGTCAGAGATGCAACCTTTTGAGTTGAAAGGAAACTGAGCTTAATAGGTCCGTCAGAGGTGCAGCATTTGGAATTGAAAAGAAACTGAGCTAAATAGGAAATTTTGAATTGAAAAGGAAGATCTGTAGAATTCTGATTAATTGATTGTGGGACTTTTGGAAAAAAACTAACTGAACACTATTTTAAGACGCTACTGTACACAATGTTATATGTTTTTCCATTCAGGGAGAGAATGTGGAGATTCTGGGCATTTGACACACACGAACATGCTACATACAGCTGACCATGAGAGAAGCACGGTTTTTAAGTTGACCCCACTACCTGTAACGTTTGCCCTTGCGCTTTATTAATTGTCATTGCAAAACTGAGCTTAATAGGAACTGCAACCTTTTGAATTGAAAAGAAGATCTGTAGAATTATAGGGATCCGTGGTATAATAACATTTCACCTTTTCCTACGCCTGTCAAAATTGTAGCACCGATTATGTTCCGTCCAAGATGTGTCACACAGCCTTGTCCCGTTACATAACCGAGGAGCATCTAAATTTCGCATTAGCATGACTGGGACGCTAATTTTAATTAAGCATGTGAGGGCACACTGACAACTCTAGAGAGTTTAGAAACTCTACAGGATATGAAGTGCTCTGTTCTGTGTCCATAACTGTGTCTACTGACAAATACTCTGTTATTTCTCCTGCTACTTCGCTTAATATATCTGAATTTATTTTGTTAACGCTCTCATTTTTGGTGCAAGAATCGCCCTTTCACATAACCATTTGTCTTCATGCATGTTGTTCGTTAAATATGAATAAACGCTCGCAATTAATTCGGAATGACTCTGTACGAAATTACAAAAATCTCTCGTCAATTTAACGCAGCCCTCAGCATCCGTTTCCAACCGCCCATCGCCAAGTTTTAATGTGCAGTGGGGCCCCGCTTAGCAGCGTGGCGGCTATACCGGAGGCTACACGGCCACAGCAATGTTTTATCTTTCCGTACTTGCGCTAATAATAAATTTAACAAAATGTCTTCCCAGTTCCTCCAGGGCATCTAAAAGAAAAGTACACCATTTCCAGATTCAATTTGTCCTAATACTTTGTCAAAACTCGTTTTGTTCGGGAAGCAAGCAGGGTACAAATCCGGCTACTTGCTGCTGCAAAACTGGTATATCGTAGTTTGTTTCACGTATAATTTCATCACTTAGTTCATTTTCGGTTGTTCGCTGAGGGCTTATCATTCCAAAGTCGCAATTTTTGCCTACCATTGCCATTACTTTATCTTCAATTTTTCCAAGTGCTTCATTATAAATGTGTTCATTGTATGTCATGTTCGCGTGTGTCTGCTGTAACCTTCATAAAAATCTTTCGCCATGTACTCTTTATATTTGTCCCACAATTTATGTGCATTAGATAGCCCGCAAGATGATATGAGAGTTGCATAAAGATCCTAATTTTGGCTGGTGACTGGCACTGCACAACTTCCTCCATGGTTTCATCCCAGTGATTATCGTTTTCTAAAAGATGAAGAGCTTCACATGCTTCTCTATAAGTTGCGCATTCCTGACCGTTGACAGTTTTAAGGTCTTTATATCCTGTAGGACCCCGAACATGGTGCAGCAGCAATCGTAAACAGAAATCTTCAAAAATTAGTTACATGGACGGTATACACACATGACCAAGGGCATCTGATGACTTTACACCAGGCCAATTTGCAACAGGCGCGCCTTGAATACAGCGTTTCCTCCTTCCTAGATGTGTTCCAAGTATAATAGCGGGAACTTCAGAATATAACAACGTTTTTGCAAAGGGTCGGTTTGACAAAGTTGAAAGAAGGCTGTTAGTGTAGTTTTGGCGGTGATGCAATTCTTTCTTGGAAATTTCTTTCGTTGAAATATACACTCTCCATTTTCTAAGTGCACAGCAAGGTGAGTAGCTTTGTCGACGTTCAGCTTGGAGCTGTGCATTTGCATCTCTTCGCGCCTGTGTCTGTTCTGGTGTTTCAGATGCCCTTATAGTAGATTGACGGTCAGCTTGCTCAATGAGTCTGTGTTGAGTTTCATCAGGTGTTCCGCGGCTCTTAAGGCGGCCTGACGTTCCGCTTGTTCGAATAGCCTTTGCTGACTTTGAGCAGGTGTTACAGTAGCTCTTAAAGTAGATTGACACTCTGCCTGTTCAAGACGCCTTCGCTGACTTTGATCAGGTGTTTCAGTAGCTCTTAAAGTAGCTTGACGCTCTACCTGTTCAAGACGCCTTCGCTGACTTTGAGAAGGTGTTTCAGAAGCTCTTAAAGTAGCTTGACGCTCTGCCTGTTCAAGACGCCTTTGCTGACTTTGAGCAGGTGTTTCAGTAGCTCTTAAAGTAACTTGACACTCTGTCTGTTCAAGACGCCTTTGCTGACTTTGAGCAGGTGTTTCAGTAGCTCTTAAAGTAGCTTGACGCTCTACCTGTTCAAGACGCCTTCGCTGACTTTGAGAAGGTGTTTCAGAAGCTCTTAAAGTAGCTTGACGCTCTGCCTGTTCAAGACGCCTTTGCTGACTTTGAGCAGGTGTTTCAGTAGCTCTTAAAGTAACTTGACACTCTGTCTGTTCAAGACGCCTTTTCTGACTTTGAGCAGGTGTTTCAGTAGCTCTTAAGTAGCTTGACGCTCTGCCTGTTCAAGACGCCTTGCTTACTTTGAGCAGGTGTTTCAGTAGCTCTTAAAGTGACACTCTGCCTGTTCAAGACGCCTTCGCTGACTTTGAGAAGGTGTATTAGAAGCTCTTAAGTAGCTTGACGCTCTGCCTGTTCAAGACGCCTTTCCTGACTTTGAGAAGGTGTTTCAGGCTCTTAAGCCGCCTGACGCTCTGTCTGTTCAAGACGCCTTTGTGACGTTGAGAAGGTGTCTCAGATGCTCTAAAAGCAGCCTGACGCTCTGCTTGTTCTTGCCTTCTCAGTTCAGCATCTTCTAAGATTCTAGCGATCGAGCTAATCTTTTCGCTTGTCTTTGAGAAGATACTCTTGAAAGGCTGGACTTACGTTTGCGAGGCATTATGAAGTAAGAAAAAACCTATTTATAAAAACGTTAAAATACCTAAAGGAATTAAATTTCCTTTTAAATATTTTTTAAAAGCAAATCAAAATATCTAAAAGGAATAAATATTCCTTTTAAATATTTTAAATCAAAACAACAAAACCAATTCAAGACACAACATGAATCCGAAAACGATAGCCAAAAAATCGAATCAACTTAAACCAAATCACAAAACAAATCGCAGAAAACCGAAATCGAAAGTAGTCAATATAAATATAACCAACGAAAAAAGAAGTAAGTGTATAGGTACCGTATACACTATCTATACTATTAACCCTAGGTACCGTGGACATGAATTCATGTCCAGATTTTTAATGACCGTTGAGTACCGTGGACATGAATTCATGTCCAAATTACGTGCTGCTATTTTCGTCTTAATTAATATAAAAATACAGTATATTTTCAATTACAAACTATTTCATTCGATTCTGAACGAACTAAAGAGTATAGCAAAGTTTTTACTCACTCAGCTACATAGACAAATTAAAAAATAAAAGACAGTCACTTTCGGGTAGTTGGTGAGGTTAGTTGCGTAATTGTTTTCTTTTTGTGTTTGTGATTTTTGTTGGATTTTCTCTCAAAAACTGGTAAGAAATGTTAACAATCTTTACTAGATAATGTTTTTGAATGATTTAAGTTACAACAACAGTAAATTTTTGTGTTTCAATTGATAAAAAAGGAAAAACAAAACACCTCTACGCGAACAATTTATAACGGTCAAGATAAAAAAAAAGATCTACCTTCTGAAATATTTAAATTTTTTATATATAGTTTATTGCATGTATGTATATTTATAAATAAAAAACATTATTTTTAAATGTTATATCTATATCATTGTATAAAAAAAATTAAGGAAGACGCTATAATATTTTTAAGAAAAAATTTTTGAAAATGAGGTAAAAAAACGCGCGTCTAAACTGTTTATGGTTGAACTTTAAGCAAATTTTTGCGAGTGAAAAGTAAATTATTATAATAATTACATGCATAATTTCGGTTCATTTTAGGAAGAGTATGTTATATAGATTATGATAACATAAAAATAAAATAAAAACTTAATATTTTTCATTCAACAAACCAAATCTATTGGCAATAAATACACTTTTTCATGGTCCCTTAGAAACAAAGAGCTATACGAAACTAAATAAACATCTCAATGTCATTGTTATTGTTTCTATTCATCTACAATCTTATCGGCTTTCAAGAACTGTAACTCAAACTTCTTAAACGTAAACAAACAAAGGTGACAAAAAAAAAGGTTGACTCAAGTGCTGCGCGCCGTGATTATTTCAAGTGGCCCCGGTATATAGCCGTTTTTTTTTAGTGCGGCGGAAGCTCTTAAAGTAGCTTGACGCTCTGCCTGTTCAAGACGCTTTCCTGACTTTGAGAAGGTGTTTCGAAGCTCTTAAAGCCGCCTGACGCTCTGTCTGTTCAAGACGCCTTTGTGACGTTGAGAAGGTGTCTCAGATGCTCTAAAAGCAGCCTGACGCTCTGCTTGTTCTTGCCTTCTCAGTTCAGCATCTTCTAAAGATTCTAGCGATCGAGCTAATCTTTTCGCTTGTCTTTGAGAGATACTCTTGAAAGGCTGGACTTACGTTTGCGAGGCATTATGAAGTAAGAAAAACCTATTTATAAAAAACGTTAAAATACCTAAAAGAATTAAATTTCCTTTTAAATATTTTTAAAAGCAAATCAAAATATCTAAAAGGAATAAATATTCCTTTTAAATATTTTAAATCAAAACAACAAAACCAATTCAAGACACAACACGATCCGAAAACGATAGCCAAAAAAATCGAATCAACTTAAACCAAATCACAAAACAAATCGCAGAAAACCGAAATCGAAAGTGATCAATATAAATATAACCAACGAAAGAAGTAAGTGTATAGGTACCGTATACACTATCTATACTATTAATATTCCTTTGAAATATTGTTAAACAATCTAAAACAACGAAAACCAATTCACAATTCTAAATAAACAAAATCCAAAATCAAAGCCAGAGTCTAAATATGTATAAAGGAATACTAACCAAATCAACAAAACCGATCCAAGAAAATACACAAATCGGAAAATGAAAGCCAATATAAATCCATTCAACCTTAACAAATCACAAAGCAAATAACAAACAACCGAAATCAAGCAGGTAGTCGAATAAGCTACGAAATAGAAACAATTTAAGCGTATAGGTACCGTATGCACTATAAGTTGACGCGCGGCTCAACGGCGGGAGTTAAGTACATGTCAGGAAACATTTCGTTACCGCGTTTTAAAACCTAGTAACGACATCTAGCGGAATCAATTTAAACTATGTATACGTTAGTTAATAAGAACTCTCAAAAATATTTTTCTTATAATTTTGCACAATTTTTCTTATTGTAATACCGATTCATTCATAACCACATATAAGAACTGTATTCATTTCCGTTCATTAAATATTACTAAGCTTATTAAGGCTTACTAAGAACTGTTTCTACCATTGTTAAGTAATAGTTAAGGGTGAAAGCGTCACAGGTGGTGATAGTAATTCTGATCCATACTTATAATCAAGCCTGTAACCCTTGCGGGGTAGGCAGAGCATCAACGGATTACTTAATATCGTCTGCGAGGTTATCGCCTATTCTGTGAATTACGATGCACCAAAACGTTTGAAGAAAATCAGCTGTTGAATTTTATGTTTTTATCGCTCTCTTCTCGGCCCTGCGTGAAAAATATAGATCCATACATTTTTATCTTAACTTTGGTAAAAGACATAATAATCCAGATATTCTGACCTTCTGTGTTCGTCCATCGTACCGTCGTCCGTCTTGTAGAATCACGGTGGCGCCACCTAGCTGAATTTAATTTTGCAACATATTCGATTTTCCCACGGAATGATATGTTTTTCCGCTGAAAAGTAGCCTATGTCACTTTACAGCCACCGAACTATCCCGCAAAAAATCATGCCATGCCGACGCTGTTGCGACGTGAAAGAAGGACAAACCAACAAACAAACACACTTTCGCATTTATAATATTGGTATGGATAAGGCAGTGCTTGACCACAATCCCACCTGGTGGTAAGTGGTGATGTAGTCCTAGATGATAAATCGCATTGCCTTAGCGCAACAAAAGCCTATTCACTCTTGCCTTGAAGACGTCCCAGATTGTATTCGGATGGAAAGATAGACGCTTGCAAATTATTCCACTCCTTTGCTGTACGCATTACAAAAGACGAAGCATGCCGTTCGGTTCTAATGCGTGAAATATCGACAACAAAGGGGTGAAGACCCGCCGATCATGTGGTTGTCCGATGGTTGAAGGGAGAGGGAGGAATTATTGCATGTAATTCCTGCGCACACTCACCGAAATGCATCCTATAGAATACTGAGAGGCAGGCTACTCTGCGCCTGTGCTCGAGGCTGACAAGATTGGTTTCAATCTAATCAAGATTACCACTGAGCCTCTTAGCACGTCTCCCCACTGAATCCAACGCTGCTAGGTGGCATTTTGCAGCACCAGCCCATATGTGACAGCAGTATTCCATGCACGACCGGACTTGCGCTTTGTATAAGGTAAGAAGCTGTCTTGGTCTGAAGTACCACCGCACCCTGCAAGGACACCTAGTTTCCTTTGGCGGCTGCTGGTTGGACTCAATGTACTGAGTAGATGTGAGATGAGAATGAAGGCGGTCAGTGTATTTCAAGGATACATTCCGGAAAGTAGCAGCCAGGGTGAGCGGGCTCCTTTTAGCCCGTAACGTTTTATATTGCAATTATTATTAATTTTTGTTTCCACCCAGCTGGCTATATGCCGGCGTTGGATGCTCTACTAAAATTGATTTCATTCATACTAGAGCACGCTGCAAGGTGTTATGGCCGCAGCATGTACGGTCGATTATACCAGCGAAAGACTACTCACGCAGAGCAGCATAATACTACTATGTTTTGAAGTGTTTGACGAGAACAGGAGACCGCTTTCACTGGTAACGAGACTTTCCATCTTTGCCTCAATCTGCATAAAGTGAGGTTACAGAATATATACGTCCCAAAGATAAGCACGGCCTTCCCCGTTTTGAGAGGGTATTATAAGGAAGTGTCAGCCTCGCTGCTCCAAAGCATAGTCTTACACATGCAAGTTTCCTAACGATGTTTTCTGATCATATAAAGGATTTGCATTGCACTTAAAATTCAATGAACAATTTCATTGGTGCCACCGAGGTTCGAGGTTCAGTTGCTCTCGTGTACTGTACTATATCAATATCTTTTAAAATATCCGAACATTTCGAGACTGGACTCGAGTGGAGTAAATATGTGAACCTAGGTACAAGCAGACAATATTTTAAAATAGTAAGAGGAATGTGGGGGTTTAATTATACAGTTTATCAACGTGGTTTAAAAACTGATCAAATTTTATTTTTAAAACAGGTTTAATACTATTAAAAAACAACGGGTACCTAGCAGGTATAGCGATTCCGTACTGACAGTTTTTATTCGTGGAGAAATATGATTGAAATTTTGAATTAAAGTGTCTCTGTTAGAACTAGATAAATTATTACAAAAAAATATTTCACATTTATTGCTATTTGGTTCAAGACGAATATTTTTAAAATTTCGAAAAATATGAGTAAGTTCACTGAGAAAGTCATATGCTCTACCTCCAAGTATACCGTCGGCCAGGTATAAGACATTCAACTTGGATTTCAAATTTTAAATAATGGGTTGAATTCCCAAACTGAAAAGTGCTGGACCTAGTGGGTCACCCCGCTGAACACTATAATAATATATATAATAATAATACACTATTATAACATTATTATTATATATAATAATCACTATTTCTACGAAATATCTCTTCAAATACAGTTGAACGTCAAAAAGGCACAAGATGAAACAAACAAATACCTCAAAAGGACGCCTTAAAATGTTGAAGTGCAGATCTTAAGCCTTAAGCTGCACTCGACTGAGTGAAGAACCCGCTTTGAAACGAATGAAACATAACACGCTTGGTTGGCATCTAGGTTTAACTTGACTAAAATTCAATGTACGTCTAAAGATATTTTTTTATTTTAGACGTACATTTATATTTATATCATTTTTCTTTCAAATCTTATGTTTTATTACCGTTTCTTCATTACATACATACATACATAAACACCCACGTCGGTAACCCAGAGGGGTAGGTAGAGACTGCGGACTTCCATTTGACACGATCCTGACAGACCACTCTCGCCTCCTTAACATTCATATACCTACTACATACTCGTTACTCCCTCTTTCATTACCTTTATAAAATTACTTTTTTTTCCGTTAAAATTAAATTTTATTTGATCCTTTTTATAACTATATAGCCTCTGACTTTTTTTACTTCGAAAAAAAATTGTAATAAAAGGGTTTATTATGTGATCAAAGTAGAAGCATATGGCATACATATTTTTACATACGGTAAATAAGTCAGTATCCACCACCCCTTTTCGTATCGTGGGTGTCGTAAAAGGCAACTATGGGAAATGCCAGAAAAATGTCATGGCTACCGATTGATGGCAGTAAAACAATTTCATTATCGCCAGTCATAAAATATCCAGACCAGTGACGTTATTCTGAGACATGGTATGACCTGGTAAGATATAGACGAGGTTATCGAATGCAGATGGCTTAAGACCGTGCTTTGTGGCCTGTGTTCAGCAGTGGACTTGCAAAGAGCTGTAATGAGGATGATGATATTTCTCTTGTGACTTAATTTTAATCACACGTGTGTACAGATTCACATTGTGACTGATTCACACTCAAAATACGCAATGCACACACACCGCTAATCGCTTTCGGCTTAAATGACGTCCGGTTATTGATGGCACGTCAATTAATCTTACTAAGCTGTCCACGAGCAGTGGCGAATTATCGTTTTTCATTGAACCATAGCAATTTTTCGAAATCCTTTTTTGTTTTGGCCCTGAATCAAGGATCAATATTTTTTGCTTGCAAAAATATTTGCAGATCGCGAGTAATCTGATTTAGATTCTGGCACCACTGAAATTGTCAACTACTAATTTAAGGCTGATTAGCCATGTGCTAAGTGAAGAAAAAACTTCGTAAGGAACCCTGCATGTCTAAGCACTCCACTGTCTGGACTAACTGCTCCATTACCCTCTCAGAAATCACAGTGCCCAGTAATGACCTCTCAGAAATGACAGTACGTATATAGCCACCTGATTAACTTACAGGTGGCTTCACACTTTCAGTACCATTGGTGCAGCACGGCGGACATATCCTTGCCCTTGTTACTTCATGTTATATAATGTCCCCTATATTAACTTTTGAAACAATGCAACGTATAATCTCAAAAGTAACTTGATAAATTATTGTATTTATTAACAAAAATTATAATGAAAGCCGTAGCACTTAAAGTCAAGAAAAGAAATGAAATTATTAGCACAGCGAGACCGCATTTAATGTTACAAAGATAATATTGCATTTCAGTGTCAAATGTATTCGTTGGATTATCAACTGAGATATTACCATCTAGGGCTGCATCACCACTTACCACCAGGTGGGATTGTGGTCAAACACTGGCTTATATTAAATAAAAGAAATATGCTCTGTTAAATTTTAAAAAAAAATTAACCGTGCTAATTAAATTTTATTGGGGAGCATAAGATCGCTATGGACTATTCTAATTCTAAGTTTAAAGAAAGATACAACTAATTCGAGTTATGCAATGGCAACTAGTAATGGCTTATAATAAGTAAAAAGGTAGCTCTATATAAAATAATATGCTCGTTTCAACTGTATTTAGAGTTATTTTGCTTAAAATATTATAATTTAGGTTTGGCCATAAGCGAAAGAAGGATGCTGCTGCCAGTATTCTGGATTATTTTCCCTCAGTCGCTTCTTACGACACCCACAGGATTATATAGCGTAATAGATTCTTTTACGCTATCACTACACGGCTAGATATGCAGGAAGTGGAACAATTTAAGTGGCTCAGAACCGTGTTTTGTAGTATTACTTAGGTGAGGCCTATGTTCAGCAGTGGACTTATAATGTAATGAAGATATTGATAATTTATTTACTTTATTTATTTAATCTTATCACACACCTTTATGGCATTCTCTACCAGTCAACCCTAGATGATTTCAGAACCTGTGGCAGGTGTAAACAATCACTTCATAAATTGTCAATTCAGATAATGTACGGTGTCTTTTTCTTAATCGAACAGCCTCTAGATTGTATGTTTATTTCCCCGTAATGTGATTTGTCATTGCGTTTCATAGATCAATTTCTAGTTATCGGTGTTAAATCAAGATAGAGTGGCGTAGTCAGCCCTGCGGACCAAGATGAAATGCATCGTTACCGGTAATTGAATCACCAGTTCTGTACACGCCATACGAAAAATAACAGCGTTCTACCAATATGTACTGCAATAATTTACTTAGAGAACGGTTCTATGCTTGACTTGTCAACTTATTACATAATGATTTATTTATAATCAATATAATATACTACTCGCATTTCGGTATTACAAAGTTGAGCGAATTCAATAATCTTTCTTTATAAAACTGAAGTGGCAAACGAACCTACAATCCACCTGATGGTAAGTGGCTACTTAAGCCCATGGATGCTTGCAGCCAACTTCATAAAGAAGGCTACGGATGCGTTGTCATCTCTGAAGACTAAGATGGAATGCCTCACAGCCTGTAATTATATTGGCTCCAACACAGCGGTGCACGCAATGCTGCTTGGTGGCAGAAATAGGTAAGAGGGTGGTACCTACAGCAGACTCTTAGGCAGCAAAGGAGTAAACCTTATATGTGTTTATCTGCTGATTTTCAGTATTTTCTATTATATTTTTTTATCAGAATCGGCATCTTTTATTTTATGAAACGTAGGCCGTAGATAGATAGATAGATAGATAACACTTTATTGTACGCCAAAAAATAACATAAATATTAACAAAAAAGGAGAAATAGAAATGTGGTACAATGGGCGGTCTTATCGCTAAGAGCGATCTCTTCCAGACAAACTTTGGATGGGCAGGATTGCAAGAAAACAATAAAACATGTGTGGTTTTGGCGAAAAAATAACATTATTTATTATAGAAATATAGGATGGATATATAAGTACATAGATAAGATAAATACATACATACTTATTAATATATATATGTATATATATATGCAAATATATATTTTTATAAATATAAATATATACTTTAAAACAATTACATATAACATAAATGCCATACATAAACAAATAGTGTATCTAGATAAAAGCAGAATAATTATATACAAATAAACTTGATATAATCAAAGTTGAAAAAGTAATCATGTACATGTTTCAAAACCGAGATTGAGTGCGTCTTGCTGATAACGGCAAGTCATTCCATAATCGGACAGCTTGTATTGTGAATGATCTGTCCAAAAATTGGTAGTGTGAGCTGCATTTTTAACATCAAATTTTCTGATGATCTGAAATGTCTCAAAATGAGTCATGGAGGAATTCAAACCGATTTTAGGTAAGAAGATGAAAGGATTAAAAGAATATTATAAAGTAGAGAGAATATGAGCATTCCAGGAGACGGATTATAAACCACTTGAGCCTCTACGAAAATCTTACACATGATCATATTTACACAAACCAAATATGAATCATATACAAAAATTTTGAAGTCGCTCAAGTTTATCATTGTTGCATTTCAGTGAGTTCAAGATAGCTGACATCTGCATAATCGAGGATTGGAAGCAGTAGAAGAGTTTGCAAGCGCAACTTAGTGGCAGTTGGTAAAAGTTTCGTAGTCTTCTTCTCAAAGAATGAGCAGCTGCAAATAGTTTACGACTAACTTCCTGTAACTGAAGACCCCAAGATAAAGTGTTATCGATATACACCCAAGTTTTGACAGTGTCACTAGTCGGAATTATATTACCATCAAATACAACTTTTGGTTTGTAAGTTAAATTGTAAGCATATGCGGAGAACCTATAATAATTACTTGTGTCTCAGTTGGTTAATTTGGAACCATAATTTCTGCTCCATTCCTGAAATGATTGCTAGGTCACTGTTTATAGTATTAGTAGTGTATATATCTGAAAATCATCTGCATACAAGTGATAGGAAGAATTTATCTTAGTGGATATTGAGTTAATAAAAACTGAAAAGCAAAGGTGATGTGAAAACACCATGATGAGAGAATCATCATCAATGTGGTTAGCCGGCGCCCAAACAGGTAACTTCGAAACCATTCAACCACCGTTGGAGATATATCAAGAGAGCTTAATATGCCCAGTAAAATGTCGTAATCGACAGAATTAAATGCATTACTAAAATCCAGTAAAGTAAGTACAGTTAACTTACCGTTCTCCATGCCATATCTTCCGTAATATTGACTAAAGCTGTGCTAGTGCTATGCCCCCGACGAAAACCAGATTGTAAAGGATTTAAAAGGAGATTATTACAAAGAAAAGCGTTAAGCTGATTAGACACATAGACACAAGCCTTTCAAGAACTTTGGACAGGAATGGTAATATGGATATAGGGCGATAATCAGAGAAGGATGTAGAATTTAATTTTTCGGGTATTCGTATAATTTGAGCATCTTTCCAGGTTGAAGGAAAAACAATACAAGAAATTGAGGAATTAAGGATATGACATAGGATTGGGATGATTATATCAAGAATTGGAAGGATCATATTACGGCTGATACCGTCGTTGCCAATAGCGTTGGAAGTAATGGACAAAACGCTCTTCTTAACGTCACAAGCAGTGAATTGATTGAAGACAAAAGGTGAATGGTTAGGAGCTGGAAGTGTTGAAAGATGATTTAATGTATTTAATTTAAGTGCCCCATTAAAGTCAGGCGAAGATGAGAAGTGTCGATTTAGTAAATCAATATTTAAATCTTTTGGTAATGCAATACTAAATGACTTTCCAACTCTCATGGCTCTGAGAAATTTCCAGACTTTAGCTGGATCATTATTCTGTACTGATTCATGGATATAATGACGTTGAGCATATGTACATAACTTATTACAGTAATTTCGGATAGTAACATATTTTTCCCAGTTTATGTCTGTAGGTTTGCATTTATTACAGAGTGACAAAGCAAATTTATGCTGCAGAAGTGAACGGCAGAGTCGGAAAGGGACACCCTAGACGAAGGTTTATCGACCAAATTGGCGATATATTGAAAATGGGCCAGATTAGAGTACCCTTAACCGACGAGCGTGTGTAGATATGGATGTAAGGCGAGGAGAGGGTGTGCCAGGATCGTGCCAAATGGAAGTCCGTAGTCTCTGCCTACCCCTCTGGGTGACAGGCGTGAGTGTTTATGTTATGTTATGTTATGTTTGCATTTATATTTTGACTTAGCTGTAGCTTTTTTTTAATAAGATTTTAACTTCTTCCGTTAACCACGGTGAAGGAAGGTGTTTCATTTTGACGGCACGAACAGGAGCATGTTTATCGTATAGACTAGTTAAGGTAGCCGTAAACAATACTACCTTGTAATCTACCGATTCCGCATTGAAAAGTGGCGGGCGACCAATCAATGTTTGACGCATCTTCGTGAAGACTATTAATATTCATACCACCAAAATTGCGTCGCAGAAGAAATTTTCACTTAATTTTAGGAGGACGTATTTTATAAGAAAGAAATATGAGATCATTATAAGAGAACGCATCAGCTAAGCATTAACCATGTTTAGAGACTAGTTCAGTGGAAGACACAAAAATTAGTATTACATATATGTCAATTACATATATAATACAGTTCAACTATGTCCTACATTGAAGCATGCGAAGTACAACATTTTGTAAATAAATTAAAGTACCTAGTTATTCAATTTCAATTTTTTCGTCCGCGTGGAATTTATTACGATTGAATTTTATGGGTTTTAATTTTTTTTCGCGGAAACATATATTTTTTTCTAAATAATAGTCTAAGTTAATTCTTATAACATCAACTATCTTCCAGTGAAAGTCCCGTCAAAATCCGTCCAGCCATTTCGGAGATTAGCCGGAACTAACATACAGACAGACAAAATTTTAAAAATTGTTTTTGTTATAAGTACCGTAGGATACTTTCATATGCAATTAGTAAAAAGCTGTTATTTTGACATTACAAACAGATACCAAAAAAGTCTCTAAAGGAATCATTAAATTAATGTAGAATTATTTGTCAATTATGACATAACCTATTTTACTTTAAAATATTTTCACATTTTTAATATATTTTTTTGCTTTATTTTTAAGAAATAAATTTTCGCCTTCTTGTGTTGATGCTAAATAATGAATTATCCCATTTAATTGCGAGCGTTTGTAAGAGGCGATATAAAAGCTAGAAAGACCTCAATCTCCGGTAGATGGCGATACATTATCTCGAATATGCCAGATGTAAAATATTTAACTAAACAGGTGACGAAAAACAGCGTCAAAGGTGAAAGACATCTGTTTCTGCTCTCAATACTCTATCACCAATCCACTTTCTAAATAATTTACTGAAATGTATAAAATGACGCTATATCGCTTTACCAGAGCATATAACTTTACGAAAGCCTAACATGTAGTAAAGAAAATTTTATATCACAATATAAGAATAGGGTCATAAAATTGTAGAATAAAACTAACTTATCATTTTATGGTTTGTATAAAAATATTGGTAAATCAAATTGGGTATACCCTAAGCGTATTAAAAAATTTACGTATAACATGATTATACGGAATTTTTTAAAGTAGTTTAAATACACACAAGTTTTCACTAATAAAATTTTAAACTTCCAATTTTCCGATAATTTTATGTCAAACTTCAATTTAAAAAAAAATTTGGAAAATCCAAAAGTGCACGACTCATAATGCTCATATTATCATCATATCATAATTAAGATCACTCCATACAGTCCAAGGCGTATTTAAGTATAAATATTACATCCTACTTACTTTTAGTACGTACTACTATTATTTATTCTGTGCTTTTAAAACATTGTAATAAAATCTCTCATTATTATTATAATCAAGTATTTAAGAAATTTGGTTATTTGAATATTGTGTATTTGTACAGCGATCTTTTTGAGCCGCTGCAAACAACCCGTCCAATTTCCACTCACGACGGCGACTGACGTCGAACTGTGACTGTGACGCAGTCTATTTTTAGTAAAAATTTATTCATACAAGGCTGCCGAAAACACCGAAAATTTCTCCATTTCTTAGCCCAAAAAAATTTATTATAACTAAACAAAACAAAATTAAACTGCCATTTACATTCAATGGCTTCATCATAGATGAAGAGTTTTAAAAATAGATTAAGTTCAACAATTGATATTTTCAAAAGTTATCGTGTTTACGAAGCCATGTGGACTTGATAAATCCACACCATAGGCCACTAAAACCTCTTTTTTATGTAAAAATAGCAATTAAAAAATATTAATAAGTTCAACAATCGTTTATCTTTCTGACAATGTGCTTTTATATCACTTATATGTACAATATGATTGCTAGATACGATTTCATGCGAACTTTGGAATCTTAATTTTTAGGCCCTAGAACATACCGGCGCTAGCCTTATGCTTACGGCATGCAATAAGATCTTTAATTTAATATAGATTTGATTTTTGTGGATTTTCAAGTAGATAATTGACAAAATACACATACGCATACATTATATTACATACAAAATGTATTTATTTATAAAATAAGGGCAAGACACACAGTCCACCTGATGGTAAGATGATGCTGTGGACTGTGGCTCATAGACATCTACATTTATCCTCAATTAAGAATTAAATGCAGATGTTGTCACCCAGGAGCCTCGTATCCAGTAATAAGGATCTCCGTTTCTTATACTCACTAAGCTGCTATTTTACGTGATTCTGTGAAAAGTATTCCTCGTCAAAGGATTCCATTCGTGCTACAACTATAATATAGCTGCAGCATGTCTCTACCACGTAAAAAATACATTAATAAACAGATAGATAGTTAAATTTTATTATAGAATTATTTATTCAATGTAGCTTGTATAGAGCATCATAATATTTTTTACACTTTATTTTTATTTCCGTAAAATAACTAAATAGAAGGTAAGTGAATGATTCATAAAAATGACCTAATATTTATGTATATATGCTATATTATTATTACCTTAAGTAACAGGTTACAAAGGGTGAACTAAAAATGCCTTCAAGAAAAAAAGTTTTATAAACGGTACCTACAATTAATTTTTATTCCAAACTAGTGATCCGCAGTTGCTTGCACGAGTGACTTCTGGATCTCGCCAATATCGCCACCTACCTGGTCTCATTGTGATTCTAAACCATTCTCGAATAATTTAATCACACCCAAAACATTTCATCAAAATCGCTCTCAAGCCGTTTAGAAGGAGGTCAGTCACACATAAAGACAAAATAATTATATATAATATAAAGACTGAACGTTGAAAATTGAAATAGTGGCAGGTCTAAAATCAGTACTATTTAACAGACATTTCTAACAATAAATATTTCATTTCGCAGGTTGCAATTTTGATCTTGGTGATAAATAAAACAAATCAAAAAAAAAACTGCTTATTTTTTTTGTGGCGTTTATTGGGGAGGCCTGTTTAACAGTGGACTGTTAATTGTAACGATGATTATAGTACACTGAACATTACTTTTATAAATAAAATCTAGGATTATAAAGTTAAAGCGCTTCTTAAAGAAACGAAAATCTCAGTCTTTGACCTCAGAAAAGGCAGCTGAAGCACAAACCCTTAGCCTTTAGCTGTCCTTGTATTAGTGAAGAGTCCACTTTGACGCAGGAATAATTATATCGCATTGCATCATTTCGTCAAATTATGAAGAATTTCTTTTTTAATTTCTTTGTCATTTTTAAATAAAAGCATAATAATATGTGAAAAACATTTACTTCTATGTAAAAGTGAAATTTTCCTTTTAATTCATTAACATATCATAAATTTAAATTCCGTCAAAATCATAAATGTGAAAAGGCAAAGATCGGTACAAACGAAGTTCAGCGTTGTCAGCTTCGTATAAAAGAGTTGATATCTGAATGAGCACCGCTCATGATTTTCTTCCACCTAAATCATTTATTAATACTAGCAACTACCCATCTTCGCTTGGGTAGGATTATATTATATGTTTAATCATCAAAAATACATATTTTATTATTTTTAGTCCCAAAGAAATTCTAAGTTTTTCGGATAAATATAGCCTAGATCACTCCTGGTATTGTCTATCCATTCGTGAAGTTTTATTACGATTGAATCAGCCATTCCAAAGATTAGCTCGACAGACAGACGGACAAAAAAATTAAAATTGTTAGTCATGTCCTAATGGCATATAATACCTCAGCTAATAAAAGGCAGTTATTTCAATATTACAGACAGACACTTCAATTTTATTTCTATGTACATATGTATAGATTTAAATCAATAATTAAAACAAAATCGTATCATTAATCTAAAATATATATGACCTCAACGTTTTTTCTGCGTTTTCTTCAGTACCAACAAAAAAGAAAGTCGAGCTGCGTACTATTCAAGCACCTGAAACGTCGGGAATTAAAAAGTTTAATTAAACGCGATACAATCCGTAAAAAATTAGTTTCATTTAATGTGTAGTCTTCACATAAATATAAGAAAACATTATGTGATGCATATAATCCAATCCAAAACAATGTTCAATTTATTATTTTAATGATCATTTGAACATAGGCCTCCCCACAGAATGCCACAAAGCACGGTTCCGAGCCACCTGCATCCATTGACTTCCTGCATGTCTTACCAGGTCGTCACCCATCTAGTGGGGACGCCCTATATTGTGAAGGGCTGTAATGAATGAATGAATGAAAAATGATCTACCTTGATGGAAAATTTCAATTTTCAGAATAACTTAGAAGTGGCCTAGGTTTTGAAACGTATAGAATAGAATATTTTTATTCAAGATAGATTACATACTTCTTAAAAGCCACTATTATTTTACTAACGTGTGTCAGCGAGTTCGTAAGTGAAAAATTGCACTTTTCAGTTACCTTAGTAACTCAATAACTAACAGGTTTATTCAATAAGTTTGGAATTCGTACTCAAGAAAGCTTATTTGGTATGCAAAATTAGAAGGTGAAGATTACTTTTTCTTCATAGTTGTTTTTAGGTTTGAGGAGTTCACTTATTTTCCGAGTATAGCTGAGAACTTAGATGAAATGCCATGCTAAGTGTAAAAAAGTTGTCCGGTTCTTGTTACTCAGTATACGAAACACAGCAAGAAGAAGTGCTTCTTCTACGGTAAGGCGATTCGTACCACACGTCCCAACGTATCTTCATTTTGATTCTTAATCATGATAGACGTGGACTACATCACCCACTTAGTATCAGATGCACTGAGTGCTCGTTTGTTACCCTAATGTAAAAAAATGTATAAATACAACTTTCGAAACAAAGTAGAAAATATTCCTGAAGCTTATGAAAGCATGAAGTTTATATAAAGGTTTCTAGTATATGGTACACTAAACAATACATCGGTGCTGTGTTCTTAGTTCTGTGTTAGAATATCTGTACTTGATTTATCGATATCTAATCTAATTAATATAAAACATAAATAATATTAAAGAGGGAAACATTAATCTCTACAATTTCCTCACAAATTAACTTCCCCCACCATGAAATGTGTCAAATTTTTCACCTCATTCCAAAGTGGCGCTGCCCTGGTGGAAGAAAGTGTCGAATGCCTCATTACTGAGTAAACCGAATGCAATCCTTGGCAACACAAATGATATTTTAGTTGAATTCTTAAAAAGGAGGTTCTCAATTTGACTGTGTTCTTTTTTTATGTTTTAATGTATGTCTGTAACTTTTTGTGTTTGTTGATCTTCTCAATTTGAACCAATTTTAATGATTTTTTTTATTAAATAGGATCGTCAGGTGTGGAAAATAGAGGTAAAGTTTTAATGTAACTATTTAGACGACGCTCTTATTGTTAATATATTCATAAAAACAATTTACATACAATATATAAGTCGATTAAAAAACTGTTTGCTAACAGATATTTTATAAATCAGAAAGAGAACCTCTTGAAACTGCTGAAGAGCAGACCTTAGGCCTTGAGTTGCACTTGTCCTCGTAAAGAGTTCCTTTGGAACGCTAAAGACTCTCACATTTTAAAGTTTGAAAGCTGAAATATATTCTTTATTTATTTTTATATCTTCGTAAGAGTTCATTTCATACCTAAATTTTTTTGTGAATCATTTCATCTTAGTCCTCATCAACTATAAACAAAAAGGCTAGATACGTTGCCACCTCTGAGGACTAAGATAGAATGCCTCGCAGCCTGTATTATACTGTCTCTGTTTACCGTTCAGACCGGGATAAAGCAGTGCACACACTGGTGCTTGGCGGCAGAAATCACTACAATCTATGATTCTTAATTTAGTCTTAATTGGGGTTCAACTTGGAATCCGTTTTGTTCGGTACTACCCTCCTATCTATTACTTCAATCAGCACTGTTCTATTTAAGAGTTAAGAGAGCGTGTACAGTTACAGGTTTAAAGGTATTTCTGTGATATGCTTAATGATTAATCATTTGATTTAATTATTTTTGATTTAAAACTGATTAGTATGATATAATATAATATATGTAAGTATTAGTGTGATATACATGTTAAGTACTCCTGATATAAAATAACTGTCTTGTATTATCATAGAAAACAAATATTTTATAGGCAATACGAAGCGTTCCTATTGGCTAACGCTAATTTAGTTTTGTGTCATCACGCAAGAAACAATGTCAAGATAAAACGCTTAGCCGATGAACAACGACAAAATCAAATGTATTCCATCATCACCAATAACGTGCTTAATATCAAATCATTCATTCAAATCTAGCATCTGAGAGAAAAATACAAGTACTAGTTTTGCCTAAAACATGGAAAAGTTGTTTCGACGAGCTATAGCTATTCCATTTCACCATTAGGTTAAGAAACTGTTTGTTCTTTTTTTTCCAAAATTATTACAAAACTATTTTACACAACTGAAATATACTCTGTTATAAGCGCAATATTTTATGCACTTTCGTATGGCAAGTAATGAGATCTGGAGACCCTTTTCACTTGTAACAAGGCATCTTTGTGCTCAGGAGTGTTCTCAATGCGTTCAATTTTGATTCTTAATCGAGAATATTAAGTGGATAAAGATCATAGCATTCACCTACCATCGGATTGAATTATCCGCAATAATCGATATTGCCGTTAGTTGTACATAAAAAATCACTGCAAGCAATAATTCAATATTAAAATATCTAACACCGTTGCACCGTAACATCTTGCTGTTTTTATAGATTTTAAATCAATTAAACTCTACTTTCTTTTATAAAAGTGAGGAATTTATCATAAGATTTGCGTCCAAGTATCCATGAATTTTATAAATGTAAAACTGCTGAATATTTGCGACATAATAATATTTGTGGTAATAAATCAAAACTTTATTCCTACAGGATTTACTTTTATTCGAAGGATACAGCATTGTAATGTATATGTGAATAAGAAATAATAACTAACTATTTTATAGAGTTATAGTTCTTTTTTTATGTAGTAAAAATATTTTGTCGAACTTTGTCTAAATAAAAATAAATTAGTATTAATAAATATTCTATTCAACTCTATTGTATTATGTTGTATTCTGTTCTATCGGTACCATTCTATTAAATTAAACATAAAAAAATATTTAAATAATAATAGTAAATTTTGTTATAAAATATCGGGTGAGGAGTGTAACTACTTTCAAATAGCAGCTAAAATTAAACAGCCTAAGTTTCAGCCTGCTAATTAATGAACGAGAATATGGTGATTAAGAAATGGAGGTATATCATTTAAAAATTCCGGAACGAACTGAAGGTAGGCAGCTGTTATACTAAAGCGGGTTATCGATATATAACGATGCGCGCAAGTCTTTTAAAATATCCTTTTATGCTGTGGATGATGCAACAAATACGACGGTGAATTAGAAGGAAATCACACTACGTTCATGATGTTGATGGTATTGGCATTCTGAGTAATAGGCTTAACTTAACCCCAGTGCCGGCTCCTCCACTTGACCACATCCAACGCAGAGCGGCTCGAATCGTAGAAAACCGATTTCTTTCTTATCGGTGTCACTCACTGGCGCTGCGAAGAGATATTGCTTCCCTTTCCATTTGTACCACAGAGAGTAATTAGAGGAATTGTTGGAACTAATTCCAGCCGTTAAATTTCACAATCGCACATCATCGCGACAAAACTCGCGATACCATAAATACCATCTGGATAATTGGCGTTTAACCACTGCGTGATTCCCGGCATTTAAAAAAAGAGTAGGCTGTAGGCTGTTCTGTTCATGGGCGGCGGTCGAAGGTTACTATTGAATGCGCCGCATGATCTCACTTATATAAAAATATAACCTATCTCAAAAAATAAGGAGTTTAAAAATTCGATTAATATACATACAATTAAAATATGTATGTATATTACGCGATATATTCGACACAATTGTGAACAAATTTTGATGATTTTATAAAATAAAAACTTATACTTCAGGTGTGGTCCCATATAAATTTGCAAAAAAAAAAAGAGAGGACATATTTGACTTTAATTTAATGTACATATGTCTGTAAGGTCTTTCATTTAAATTCATTAAGAGTGAGATAACCTGCATGTATGAGGAATAAGAAGAAAAAATATTTTGAAGACATGTGAGGTTCACCAACACGCATTGGGCAGCGATCATTTTCTTGCTCTAAAACCCTCTCAGAAATGAAAGGAGGCCTATGCCCAGCAGTGGGACGTACATAGGCTGTAACTTTAAGGGAGAAAATTATGGCAATATCAGTTTTCAATGTATATTTAATTTAAATTTATTTATTTACATTGTTAAAACATAATATAAAATAATCCAACTAAAAGGTATGTAGCCTTTACCAATATTAAAAAACTATGATAAACGAAAACTAAAACTAAAATTTTAATTATCATACAGTCCTACTTCCCGTGGTATTGTGCCAAGAACGCCCGCTGCGTTTACTCGTTGAATGGCTATGCTTAGCCTTTGAGTCAGAAAAGTACCAGCCCTCTTATCACTAGCAGTGACGACCAGTCGCGGATACAGTTCCTTTAGAAACTTCACCACACGTGGACCCCACGGACCGATAGTCTCTACAGCCAATGGTAAAAAAATGTAGTCATATCTCAAAGAATCATATTTGCGCCACTTACTTAATTCTGCTGCTCCGATGCCGCCCGGCTCTAAACGAGGTACCTTTGAGATTGCTGCCTTATGGTGGCAAAATGGAAATTATGTTTAGTGTAACTATTTAATTACAGGTAAGTCGGCTTTTACTTTTATTAAAAGTTACATACTGTTACTTAAAAATTCATCAAAATCAATTGAAACAAGAAACTATTCTAATTGACAAAGCAACTACAACTTGAATACAAAGCTTTAATTATTTAATGACCTGAACCTGACAACAAAAACTGTTCAGTGTTCAGTGAGTGCCTTTGATTAATGGGTATTTTTTATTTATTTTATTAATAACTTTGAGTTCTTGATAACCTTGAAGAGATAAATTATATTTTTTTATTAGATATCCTCATTTCTAAGTTTATACGTAGAGCCATGCTGCAGCTATATTAGTAGTATAGTTGTAGCACGAATGTCGGCTCGACTGAAGGACCACGCTCTCACAGAAACCAGCGAAAAATAGCAGCTTAACACTGCTGTGTTTCGTATGGTGAGTGTAGAGAACCGGAGACCTTTTACTGGAAAAGAGGCATTCCATCTTAGTCCTCACGGACAACGCATCCCCACGATTCGCAAACGAGGACAGATGTAGGTCATGGGTCATAGCAACCACTTCTCGTTTGTCACCCTATCCTATAAAAACACGCAGAGAAACCCCGAGCATACTCTCCATAGCTCCCTGAGCGACCTGGAGCTTCCTCACATGGTTAGGGTGTGTGACCACGTCTCAGATCCATAAGTCATCTGGCAAAACTCACTGGTTGTTCAATCTTGTTTTCAAGTTTTGAGGTATACCTGACGAGAATGTGCCGTAATTTCCCGTACTGCCCAGCCGAGTTGAATCCGTCGATTGACCTCTCGGTCGAAGTTGGACTTACCTAGTCGGACAATTTGTGGTAGACATATTCGTCAACAACTTCGAGCTCAGTGCTCTCAACAACTACCGACATAGTGTGACGTGGATGTTGCACATGACCTTTGTTTTATCCATGTCCATCTTAAGATCTATCTGGGAGGTACTATTGAAGTTATGGAGCAATGTGCTTAGGTCCGCCAGCGATTCTGCCATGGACTATATCGTCGGCAAATCGTACGTGAGTGATGTACTCGCCATGACTTAACGTTACCGTATCGTTTCCAGTCCAGTAGCTTGAAAACGCCTTTCAATGCAGCGTTGAAGGGTTTCGGGATATGTCACCCTGTCTTACATCTCTCTGCAGTTGGATATGTTTGCCTGTTCCGTACTTATAGCCATCGTAGCCCTACTGACATATTTATAGTATTAAAACGTATGAATCGCTAAGTGGTTAGCCGTTACAGAGTCTAATTTTCGTATGTTTTTCCTTATTTAGTGACGAAACGGAACGAAACATTGGAATTAAATTAAGAAATAAATTATCTGCTAAAAAAAGTTCTACACATTTATCGGAAACGAACAACGCAATTGTTTACGCGTTTACATTAAGGCTGGTATCAGACGGTTAAAAAAAATTTTACGTGGACGTTCGAATGTTGATTTTGTATGTGGCCACGATAACTCCCGAAAAAATTGACGTATTGAGACCGGGTTTTTTATTAGGTTCAATCACATCAACTGGTTCCCTATTTCATATCAATAGCCTAGTACGCGTAGTTTGTTAATAAAATGATTTTTAACTTTTATAAGTTTTATCGCTATTCAAAATTTAAAGGCACTTTCATATTTTTTAGCCCTTGATAGACAAAGTACAAATGTACCATACAGCCTATGTCGATTTTATACTTTGTGTAATCGATTTATTTTGGTAAACATCATTATTTTTTTTCCTTTTAAAAAAATAGAGCGCTAAATTTAAAACACGTAAATAATGTATTTTAAAAGTCAGGAATACAATTCATTTTTTCCATCAAAATTAAATGAAACGCTCATGAGGCGTGAACTTTTGGATTTTCCGAACTATTGTTAAAATGTGAAGAAGTGAGAAATAGTACAATGGTCTAATTTGCTTTTTAACAGTGATCAAACGAAAAGTATTTTTTTTTTTTTTATTTAAAAATACTATCAATGCAGCCTGACAGCCTTTTTAGCCTTACTAATATTAGGTATCGTTTACTATTCCAGATATGCACCATCCATCCACACAGACACTACTGAACATGTTCCCTATAGATTGCTCCCAGAGAGGTTTTGCCATAGTTGCCACACTTGAAAAATGGGTAGGCAACTGCAGTTTTTATAGTATTGAGTTATTATCAGGAAAATGCTCTTGCCCATCTCTCCTCAGTTTCAGTTTTCTGTCAACTCTATATTACGACACCCACGAGACGATATGGGGTAGTGGATATTGGACTGTGGACAGTGGACTTACACCGCTACTACACGATTACATGTGTCAGGATGTTAAATTCACAATAACCAACGTTAAACACGTGAATCGTCAGTATAAATCTGAGTCTTGTGCAGCTTCATGGCCCCTATATATCTAAACTAACAAGCAACCTTGTCATGCAGCACATGGTGTGAAAACTTAGAGCCTTACTTGTGTTAAAACGGCGGATATTAATTAATTTAAGTTATTTTGATAGCATGATGTCAAATAGAATCTTGTTATGGGGTATTGCGGAGGACATTTATACCATCTTTGTTATGCAGAAAAGAGCCATAAGATTAATTTATAGCCTAAGTCCAAAGAATTTCTTAGAGAAAAAGGAAAGGAAATAAATATATTTTTCGTAAATATACTGAGAAAAATTAATTATATGTACACGAACACAAAAATATTTTTATAATAAATACTGATTTATATTCTGTAAATAATTGGAACAAGCACAAGCTAGTTATTCCAGTTACTCGACTCTGCAGTGTCAGCATTGTGTTCCTAAATAAGGCAATGTATATTCGCTTTTGCAATAAATTCCTAGAAAATATATTTGGCTCAAACTTTCTATGAAGCAAAAATTGTTTATAAAGAGTTATTACATTATTATAGAATACATACAAGAATAAAGTCATGGCCCCCGCTTATGAGATCGTATAGTTTGTATAGAGTAATGGTGACAAATGAGCAAACAGCACGCACTTACCATCAGGTAAGTGCTGTGGCCCATAGACATCTACATCTATCTCCGATTAAGAATCAAAATGCAGATGCGTTGACACCCATGAGGACGCAATCTTTCGCTGGTATTCTGTGAGAGCGTGGTCCTTCCAAGGTCAAACCGACCCATTCCTGCTTCAATCATAATATAACTGCACTATGACTCGACTACATATTATAGTACAAAAAACTTAAGCTATTACATAGAAACCTTAACTTATACCTTACGAATATTGAAAAACACATCAAAATCATTTCAGTAATTTTGGCATGATGCGCGAACAAATACTTTATTAACGTCAGGAATTACAAGGTTTCCGGTTTTGCCTGAGTGGTTGAGAATAGATCCTTTAATGTGGCGTTATTTAAATATAAGATATTCATCAAACACCTTATTTTACCAATTTTTCGATTTCTCAAAATTGCGGTTTTTTGATAAAACGAAGTTTCATTATAATCGGTTAAATTTTATGCATATGTATATATTAGAGTCATTCAATATTCATACACTACAAGCCATTCAATTTTCAGAATAGCATAAGTAAAAAAAATTAAGTGATTAAATATGTAAACAACTGTTGAGGTACTCATTAAATTTGCCAGCCAGTGCGTTTATGAGTCCGCTTGTATTCAAAGATTTTTAGCTGAAGTTATTATTATGATGCAAAAGTAAGCCTCGCATTTTGGACCGTGTTTCGTAAATCTTCATTAATTTTTCCTCGTGTTTTGACATACCTATACTGTTACCGTTACAGCCTATTAAAGTCCACTGCTGAACATGGGCCTTACCTATAGATTGCCTCATAGGGCGGATATTTGCCATAGTAGCCACGCTTGGCAAGCAGTCACGCCACAGTTTATTTTTATTTTTAGTCGTTATTAGGAAAACGCTGCTGCCCATCTCCTGATGTGTTTCCCTTTGTTGTCTCTACGACATCCACGGGATATACTCGACTACGTAATCGCTCGCTGCGTAGGGCGCGGTTGCCTCAGCAAGTAGTATAAATAGCATCTGTTTCAGCTCTCACTGCTCATGATTCTGCTTGCGCCGTCGCCCCCGTGCGTGCGCTAGCGAAGTCCTCCAGCTGACCGAGCACCCGTCCCCGTACGGATCTTCTCCCTCAGTCAGTTCAGTCGAGGAATAGAAAACGTCAGTCCCGTCCCGTCCCCCTTTAGCTAGCGCCGCCGCCCACGTGCGGTTGTGTTAGCTGACCACGCTCCCGTCCCCGTACGGTTGAGAGTGCCCTCCCACGCTCCCGTCCCCGCACGGTCGATTTGCCATCCCACCTCGGCTAGCACAGCCGCCCCCGTGCGATTGTGCTAGCTGTCTCACCGTCCCCGTACGGTGGGAGTCTTTCCGTCTCCGCCAGCCGCCCCCGTGCGGTTATGTTGTGCGCCCGTGCTCACCGTTGAACGGTGAGTGCCTTCCCTTCCCGCCTCCGCTAGTGCAGCCGACTCTGCGCGGTTGCGCTAGCAGTCAGTGCTCGCCGTCCCCGTGGTGAGAGCACACATTCTCGCCTGCGTCACCCCACTCCAGCACCGCCGCACTTTGCGGCTGTGTTGTTGACCGCGCCTGTCCCCGGACGGTTGTGCCCCACGCCTCCCTCTCCGAGGGAGGTCGTCTCCGATTCGGCGATAAAGCCTTGAGCTAGAGCCGATCTCAGGTGGTGCTTAGTGGGTAGGTGGGTAGGTGGTATAATATTAAAAACGACTAATTCCATAAATTCAAATTAAAAACTAGAGCTTATTGATTAAAAAAAACAAGACACTTAACTTTTCACTTAGATTGTACTTAGAAGAAGCATGAGCTGAATGTAAATTAATTATACAGAATTTATTAACTGGAAGAATATACCAGCATTCATGCGATAAATTTGACTTCAATATTTGTTAGATAGTTGAAAAAGAGTGTAAAGAAGAATTTCAATCAGCAAAATAGAAGACAATATTAATAATGTAGACAGTTAATAATCATAAAGAAATTTAATCCGACCTACAAAAATCATTGTTATATTTAAAGCACTTGTAATATGACACACATTTTTAAATGTGTAAAATTTAAACGTAAGATCTAAAATTACTTAAAACTGTATTTCTATTTTTATATAATCATATTTTTGTCTAGCTTAGTTTATGCCAAGTGTGAGGCTAAAGAGAATCGAGTAAACTGATAAAAAAGATGAAAATGAATTAACTTAAAAATATTCGGACGAGGTTAAGTAAGTGTCTTAGAAAGATAACGTAAATTGTAGTAAATAATTTGAAACAATGGTATATTATATATAAGTTCATCTTTATATCGAAAGTTCAAGGCGAAACAAAAAGAATTTGGAAGATTATTCGATAAGGGTAAAACAACAAAGTGGGAGCGATTAAGAGTAATTCTTTGGGGAAACAATCTGTTTCTTGTCTACTCATCCCGGTTTTGACGGGATAAGCATTAGGATCGTGTTTAAGGTTAGCGCATTGTGATAGGCGACTGCGAGTTGTCATTTATATATTAAAACAATTATGTATTAAACTACCTGACATCGTTGACCAACAAAAAAAATTGGCAGTACACTAAGTACATTACAAGTGACGCCAAAACTATGCACAAATTCTTACATGGACATGTAACTTCATATTATTATTATGTAGGTAGTAGTTTAGTAGTCGCTTTTTGTAGAGTGACTGGCGTAAACTTCCCCGACGCCAGTCGTCTCCAATACCTCATTGTAAAGAAACTGTGCTAAAATATTTTAATTAGAAATTAGAAATATAATTTCTTACTAAGAGCTCGGTTATTTATCTCGATCAGCCACTTGGATACATTAAACACTCATAACTCCTTCATTATTTCTGTAAAGCCCGAAAAATTTCGCTCACTAAAATCATGACGTTGATTGCAAATTAATATAGAGGCACATGTGTGTATAAGTGGCGTTCTGGTTGTTAATAATTGTTGTTCCAATTGCAATGAACAATAAATTGAGATTTATTAATTAAATTGAATGAAGTAACAAACTTACTTCCAGTCCAACTGATGATAAGTGGCTACTGTAGCAATTGGAACTACATCCAACTTTAAACAAAGAATAAGATGGAATGCCTCACAGCTTGTAGTTATACTGGTACTCTATACCCATAGACCCGAACACAGCTAGTATGCACCAGCACACATATTATGGGATATTTTGTGGTGCCTAGACTGACGGACGTCTTGATAGAAAAGGAGTCCTAATAATACAGAAAATACACGTGACCATTGGTGCATATAACTCACCGACTTTTCATCGCAAACTAAATTGGAAATCGCTTAAATACATGTATTAAAATCATTGTGATGCTCATGATCTTTAACGAGTATGTAAATATAAAACAACTTAAGCAATGTTTTCGCTATTTCATTCACACGTTTAACTGAAACGCTCTGCAACATCTAAGGGCACTCCTAAATACTAAATGGACAATAATAGGGCATTAATAATAAAAGGTGCCTATACATGCTAATTTATCTTACTATTCATTCATTCATCATTAATTAAACGGTTAATAACACGGTTTTCCTTCGCCCGATTAACCTGACAAGATTGCAAAGTTTAATTTGTATTGTAGAGCGACGATATTAAAACTTGTGCTATATTTTACACAATGAGAATTAAGTTTTTTTTTAATGAGAAACTTACTGCCGCTTTTTCACTCTAGTAACAGCCTTATACTGCCGATGATGTATAAGGCAATGCTAGGGACTGACAAGGCTTAAGGCAAGAGAGAAGTTGCGAAGATTGCGGTCATTTTATACGATCTTACAATCTTACAATAGTTTTTAGACGTGAATAACGATACGATTTAAAAGACGTGGATATTTCTTTTTATAAAATTCAGGATGACAAACGAGCACACGGTCCACGTGGTAAGTTAATGCTGTGCTCCAAAGACAACTACATACATACATTTATCCATCACAGCCTACAAAGGTACTGAACAAGGGCCTCCCTCATAGGGGGTATCTCGCAATAGTTGCCACGCTCGACGGTCGGGTATCCAACCGCAGTTTTTTATTATTTTGAATTGTTATCAGGAAGATACTGCTGCCTCTCTTCTGGCTTGTTTTCCTCTATCGCTGCTTACGACACGGGACAATATGAGGTAGTGAATATTCTTACACCGCCCAGTATAAGTACGCCCAATTAAGAATCACAATGCAGAGCTTTGATACTCGTTTGAAGTAAGATGGAATACCGCGTTGTCGTGAAAAAGTTTGTTTGGTTTTCGTTCCACACCTTAGTGTTTTAAGTTGGTATCCTGTGCGAGCGTGGTCCTACCTCCGGCGAGCATACCCATTGCTGCCTAACGTAGAGCACGCCCTTAGTTGTAACACGAATGAGTAGCCGACCCATTCGTGCTACAACTATAGCACAAATGACCACACTCTCACAGAAAACCAGCATAAAATAACAGCTTAATGCTGCTATGTTTCGTATGGTAAGTGTAGAGAGCCAGACACCACTGGAATCGTGGCATTCCATCTTAATTCTCAGAGGTGATAACACATTCGCATTTTGATTCATAATTGAGGATGGATGTAGGTGTCTATGGGCTACAGCATTTAGGTAACTTCAAGTTGAATGTGTGCTTTTGTCACTCCTATTCTTTCTATTCTATAAAAAATAAATTAGATGTATTTTTTTACGTACCTAACGTTTTTGTGTAACGCTTCGACTTTATACTAAACAAAATAGCTGTATTTACGAAGTAAATACGAAAGGCAGAGTGTTATAATGTTGGACTAATGCAGTCGGATTTAGTGAGCCAAATCTGTGAATTTAGGTGTGCAGGTACGATAACGATAGGTAAACTAGCTGCATGTTTGTTTTGCGAGCTAAAATCCGCTTACACGAAATACATTCATGTGTTCATTCATTAAATTCTATTAAAGTTACTTAGTTCAGGGAATGTTTGCCACAGTTGCCAAGCTTGGCAGGCGGGTTGGCAAACCACATTTTTTTCACGTTGTTACTACGAAACAGAAACCGAAACTTTTTATTCATTGTAGAAAAATAATACTTTTTGAAAGTAACTCTTGTTTAATTTACCACTGGTTTGAAAAAAATCTCTGTCCTGGGAAGAACTAGCAAGAAACCAACAGGACTTTTTAAAACAGCTTACTGATTAATCTGCATTAGCGCTAATGTTCGTAAGATCTCTAGGACAGTACTAACATTGAATGGATATCCGGGTGGCGATTAGTCTACATAGAGTATTCCTCTGTTTTCTCCTAGACATTGACAATAGAGCAAATATTTGTTTACGATACAATCTATATCTACCACTGTCATGTGTGGGTTGTTATTTTACTATTTATATTAATTACTTTATAACCTAGAAACTTTCTTAAATTACTTAAATGCCTAATTATAATGATATCTAGCATAATAAATAACACACATAAAAATAGATCAAAAACATACAGACGTCCCCCAATTTACTTATATTGTTTTAAAAACATTCAAATTATTAAATAAAATCAAATTTCTTGCAGCTCCTACATCTCCTTAAGTCGGAGTTCCCAAACATTTTTAGTTCGCGGCATACTCGCGGGTTTAGTATTTTGACACGTCACTTTTTCAATATAATATGTGTAATGACATGAATAAGACAATATAAAGTAAAGGTGAACGCACATTTTTCAGCAACGTACGCACCGCATTTACTGATGGCTTCGCACAGTGGCACGTAGGTGCTGTACGCGTATACGCAAATCTTTAGTATTGCCAACAACTTTTGCAGTTTTTTAACCACTGGTGTGAAACGGTACATTGATTAAGCTATGGAAAAATGTTGTAATTGCCTGCTTATTGGCAAATAGGAATGCATAATTATTAAGAGAGTAATCACAAAAGTCACTAATTCTTCATATTTGGATTCCACGGGGATGGATCGTCTTACGCAAGTCTTGTCTGACGTAATAAAAATAATTGCCAGAAGAAAATACAAAATTTTGATCACCACATATTTTTAAATCGCAAGATAAGACTTGATACTGCTAGTCTGGTTTCTTGTCTCACATAGACTTTTAAATGATATTTGCTTTATATAACAGCTACAGCTAAAAATCTGACTTCGCTAATATAGCAGGTTGAATGCAAATTTTAATGGTTTTGAACTTGGATCTTCCACCAAATAGGAATAAAAACTTTTGATTCAAAAGAATTTTTTTCTTTATTCTTTTAAAAAAAAAACCTTAATCCCACACTAGGATTTTTTACTGTATCGTGGCGACTGTTTACAAACATAAATTGCACAATTACATACATCCAGACGCGGAACAATTATTTGTAGGTCATACAAATTCATGTTCCGTGCGGGATTCGAACCCGTGGCCCTCGGCGCCGTAACTCATTGCTAAGCCACTGCTCCGCGGAGCCGTTACTTTTTTGATATGTTGCAAAATAATTCTTTCAGGAGCACACATTGGGAACCCCGGTCTTAAATACATAATATATTACGTACTAAGTCGATGATAAAACCAGAAAAAAAAAAACAATATCTTCTGTTTATTCCGAGGGAGTGTATAAACATTGAAAAATTAACTTACAAAAGCGGATTTTTCTAAAAAGGGAACATGCATAACTTTCACAAAGCTAACTTGTCACTCTGCCTCACATAAGCCGACGTTCTGTTTGGTTCGTGCGAAACAATGTCATGTTACTCTGTTTAATTTTCTTATTAAAGTGAAAATCTATGAACTATAAAAAACATTTAATAACAAACTTAAAGGATAAAATTAAAACAGTAATTAAAAAACCGAACTGCGTAAAAAAGTTTACTGAAAAGAGAAAATTTTATATCTTATTTCATTTCCACAACTAAGACGAATCTAACGACACCCCATAATTTAAAATCCATCAATCCGTTGACTCTCATACTCCCGAAAACATTGCCTTCATTCTCGGGCAGTCGGGTAAACAATAAAATCCGACTTCATAGAACTAAAAAGTGTAAAATGTTATCACATTCTAAGATCGGTGTTAGGACATAGTGTATAGAATAATTAAAGCTGTCGGAGCTTTAGGTTGTGAAATTATTTTAGTTTTTAGTTCTTTGCAGTAGGTTTTTATTTTTTATTAAAAGTTTTTACCCTTTTGGGTGGACTAAGAAATATCACCATCTCAATGTCCTTTACTAAAGAAAAGCCTATTCGCTCATTTTTTGAAGTCGATACATTTTAAACGGATAGAAAGACAGATGCTGGCAGATTATTCTAATCCTTTGCTATACGCATTGATAATTACGAATGTAAGTGTGGCAATAAATAATTTTAATAAAATGTAATAAAATTTACTTTTGCTTTGTATCTATTGGTAGATATAATTAGTGGCATATTTTATCTACAAAGAGACGATTCATTAGGCGGTAGGACACCGGCCTAAGAGTCGGTCGGGGTACGTACCGCCCACTTAAATATTTTCGGAGGTGTCTTCCGGTCTGAAGGGTATAGATAGCCATATAATTTAATTACAGGTTGTGAGGCATTCCATGTTAGTTCTCAGGGGTTGACAACGCATCTGTAGATTAATTGTTTGAAGTTGAATGCAAGTGTCCATGGGCTGCAGTAGCCACTTACCATAAGGTGTTTTGTTAGGTTTTATGTTACTTCATTTTTAGAAAGTAAAAGACGAGCCACGTCCACCAGTGGACTGCTTAATGCAGAAAAGTATATTATGGTCGTAGCAAGAATGAGTAAGACCACGCTCACCGAATACCAGCGTGAAATAGCTGCTTAATTCTGCTTTGTTTCGTATGATGAGTGGAGAACTGGAGATTTTCGGTGGAAACGAGGCATTCCATCTAGTCCTCAGGGATGACAAACACCGCATCTGCATTTTGATCCTTATCGAGTATAAGTGTAGATGTCTATGGGCCACAGAATCTATTTTCCATGAGTTCGACTGTGTGTTTGTTTTCACCCTAATTCTATAAAAACTGAAGTCCAAAGATATCTACAAACACAACTGCTAGTAAACTTAATTTACATGACATTAAATTAAAGAGCATAAATTATGTATGCTGTCAGTGTCAGAGAACGTAAGAGAGCGAACGTTTGCCTGAATATTTATGAAGACTGACACCCAGTATACCACAAAAGTATAAGTACGGTACGGTTTCTTTACTCATGGTAAGTACCTTTCAAAAGTGTTCTTTTCATATATTCATGTGCTAAATTGATAATGTTCTTAATTTAAATTATAATATCTTTGGCGAACTTTATTTGTTTTATTTTTTATGGAATGGAAATCTATAACAACCCTCTTAAGAAGTGTTTTGATTTAACACTGAATTTGTGAAAATGCAGCCAAAATTGTAAAAATAAACTCATGGCGGCGTCAAATAGTCTAACATCCCTTGTCGTATCGTGGGTGTGCAAGAGATGACAGGGGAAAATTGAATCATGAGATGGGCATAAATCTGAAACGAATGGAAAAGTAAAAATACTGGGTGGTTGCTAACCCGCCATTCAAGCGTGCAATTTTCAAATATCCCTATGAAACAATTTATGGGCATGTCTATATTCATCAATGAACTTTTGATACCCTGCACTGTGATGAATAAATGAATGATATGACGCAAGGACCATCAATAAAACAACATAATCATAAAAAATTTTTAAAAGAAAACAAAATTTTTAACAGAATACCTGATAAATCTATAAATTACACAAACCATTAGTCTTGATATTAACTCAAGTCTATCAAGAGAAAGTAGTCCAGGAATAAACATAAAACAGTAAAAACATCAAAGCCTGGTACACAATGAACAACAAAACCCAGACGAGCATGCTGCAAATAGGAAATTTGCTCACAAAAGCCGGAACATTAATAAAAAGCACGAGCTAGTTATTCCAATATCAAAATGCTACATGTCACTGTGTTCCGTGAAAGTGAGCATTGTGATTGATCCAACCGCACGCGAACGTTTCACGTTGAAGTTTACCGTACAACGTACAAACGTATAACGACGCTGTATGTACGAGTAGTTACAAATTACAGCGTTTTATGTCATAGATACTATTTACTTTATATTGTAAGTCCCATACTTTATATTGTTTATTTACTAAATTATTTTCTTAGAAGCCAAAGTAATGTTATGTCATAGGATACTATTTACTTTATGTTATAAGACCTGTATACTTTATAAATCATATTGTTTACTTCCTTGAAGCCACACTAATTCGATTGTAATATTATATGCTAATGTTAATAGTTTACCATAAGTTAACAATAACACCAAGAACAATATTGTTCCTTATGTTTACCCCCACCTCCTAGCTTCCTACACTATTTAAAACCAAATCTTTCGATCCTCAACATAATTCCATTCCCAAGTTCTCTGTATCAACAACTATATTTTAAGTTTGTTTTGTCTCTGCCCCATAACTAATTTGGCGCAGTCGGTAGCAACTTGCGTGATTTATTCGCTTTAATCGCGTAAATACGAAGTAAAACGTACCAAATTCGGCGGACAGCATCGTCCAACAAGAAGACAACGAACGGTAGCTGAAGGCTTTGAAAAACTCGCCGAACCATGCAGATCCACATTTAATTGTTACTGTGGTAAGTGGCTAAACTTGTTTGTTCGAATTACTATTTTCCATTTTACCAAAATATTTTCCTACATCTACCACCCATACATCTTTTTTTAATATAAGTAATCGTACTATTCTATTATATACTACTATATTATACTATTCTATTATGTCAATTATTCATACAAGGCTGCCGAAAACACCGAAAATTTCGCCATTTCTTAGCCGAAAAAAATTAAATATAACTAAACAAAACAAAATTAAACTGCCATTTACATTCAATGGCTTCACACATCATAGATGAAGAGTTTCAAAAATAGATTGAGTTGAACAATTGATATTTTCAAAAGTTATCGTGTCTACGAAGCCATGTAGACTTGATAAATCCACACCATAAGCCACTAAAACCCCTTTTTTATGTAAAAATAGCAATTAATCGATTTAAAAAAAATATTAATAAGTTCAACAATCATTTATCTTTCTGACAATGTGCTTTTTATATCACTTATATGTACAATATGATTGCTAGATACGATTTCATGCGAACGTTGGAATCTTAATTTTTAGGCCCTAGTAGAACATACCGGCGCGCCTAGCGCTTACGGCATGCAATAAGATCTTTTAATTTAATATGGATTTGATTTTTGTGGATTTTCAAGTAGATAATTGACAAAAAATACACATACGCATACATTATATTATTACATACAAAATGCATTTTATTTATAAAATAAGGGTGGCAAAAGAGCACACAGTCCACCTGATGGTAAGATGATGCTGTGGACTGTGGCTCATAGACATCTACATTTATCCTCAATTAAGAATTAAAATGCAGATGCGTTGTCACCCAAGGAGCCTCGTATCTAGTAATAAGGATCTCCGGTTCTCTATACTCACCGTACTAAGCTGCTATTTTAAGCTGGTATTCTGTGAAAGCGTGGTCATTCCCCGGTCGTGCTGACCCATTCGTGCTACAACTATAATATAGCTGCAGCATGTCTCTACCACGTAAAAAATACATTAATAAACAGATAAATAGTTAAATTTTATTATAGAATTATTTATTCAATGTAGCTTGTATAGAGAGAGCATCATAATATTTTTTACACTTTATTTTTATTTCCGTAAAATAACTAAATAGAAGGTAATTGAATAATTCATAAAAATGACCTAATATTTATGTATTTATGCTATATTATTATTACCTTAAGTAATAGGTTACAAAGGGCGAACTAAAAATGCCTTCAATAAGAAAAAAAAAAGTTTTATAAACGGTACCTACAATTAATTTTTATTCCAAACTAGTGATCCGCCACAGTTTCGCACGAGTGACTTCTGGATCTCGCCAATATCGCCACCTACCGGGTCTAATTGTGATTCTAAACCATTCTCGAATAATTTTAATCACACCCAAAACATTTCGTCAAAATCGCTCAAGCCGTTTAGAAGGAGGTCAGTCACATACACAAAGACAAAATAATTATATATAATATAAAGATTAAACGTTGAAAATTGAAATAGTGACAGGTCTAAAATCAGTACTTATGCTTACGCCTAAACATAGATTGAGACATTTCTAACAATAAATATCTCATTTCGCAGGCTGCAATTTTGATCTTGGTGATAAATAAAAAAACAAAACAAAAAAAATTTAAGTGCTTATATTTTTTGTGGCGTTTATTGGGGGAGGCCTTGTTTAAGCAGTGGACTGTTAATTGTAACGATGATTGTAGTACACTGAACATTACTTTTTATAAATAAAATCTATGGGATTATAAAGCTAAAGCGCTTCTTCTTAAAGAAACGAAAAATCTCAGTCTTTTACCTCAGAAAAGGCAGCTGAAGCACAAACCCTTAGCTTTTAGTTGTCCTTGTATTAGTGAAGAGTCCACTTTTGACGCAGGAATAATTATATCGCATTGCATCATTTCGTCAAAAATATGAAGAATTTCTTTTTTTTTTAAATTTCTTTGTCTTTTTTTAAATAAAAGCATAATAATATGTGAAAAAACATTTCTATGTAAAAGTAAAATTTTCCTTTTTAATTCATTAACATATCATAAATTTAAATTCCGTCAAAATCATAAATGTGAAAAGGGCGCAAAGATCGGTACAAACGACGTTGAGCGTTGTCGGCTTCGCATATAAAAGAGTTGACATCTGAATGAGCACCAAGCTCATGATTTTCTTCCCACCTAAATCATTTATTAATAACTAGCAACCTACCCCAGCTTCGCCTGAGTAGGATTCATATTATTATGGCGTTTAATCATCAAATACCATATTTTATTATTTTTAGTTTCCCAAAGAAATGTCTAAGTTTTTCGGATAAAATATAGCCTAGATCACTCCTGGCATTGCTCTCTATCCATTCGTGATGTTTTATTACGATTGAATAAGCCATTCCAAAGATTAGCTCGGACAGACAGACAGACAAAAAAATTAAAAATGGTTAGTCATGTCCTAATGGCATATAATACCCTCAGCTCAATAAAAGGCAGTTATTTCGATATTACAGACAGACACTTCAATTTTATTTCTATGTACATATGTATAGATTTAAATCAATAATTAAAACAAAATCGTATCATTAATCTAAAATAATATATTACCCTCAACGTTTTTTCTTGCGTTTTCTAAGTCGGAACGCTGCGTACTATTCAAGCACCCGAAACGTCGGGTATTAAATAGTTTAATTAAACGCGATACAATCCGTAAAAAATTAGTTTCTTTTAATGTGTAGTCTTCGCGTAAATATAAGAAAACATTATGTGATGCATATAATCCAATACAAAACAATGTTCAATTTTATTATTTTAATGATCTACCTTGAACATAGGCCTCCCCACAGAATGCCACAAAGCACGGTTCCGAGCCACCTGCATCCATTGACTTCCTGCATGTCTTACCAGGTCGTCACCCATCTAGTGGGGACGCCCTATACTGTGAAGGGCTGTAATGAATGAATGAATGAAAAATGATCTACCTTGATGGCAAATTTCAATTTTCAGAATAACTTAGAAGTGGCCTAGATTTTTGAAGCGTATAGAATAGAATAGAATATTTTTTTATTCAAGATAGATTACAAGTAATACTTATTAAAAGCCACTATCATTTTACTAACGTGTGTCAGCGAGTTCGTAAGTGAAAAAATTGCACTTTTCAGTTACCTTAGTAACTCAAGAACTATAACAGGTTTATTCAATAAGTTTGGGATTCTAGGTACTCAAGAGGCCCTTATTTGGTATGCAAAATTAGAAGGGTGTAGATTACTTTTTCTCTTCATAGTTGTTTTTTAGGTTTGAGGAGTTCACTTTTTTTTCCGAGTATAGCTGAGAACTTAGATGAAATGCCATGCTAAGTGTAAAAAAGTTGTCCGGTTCTTGTCACTCAGTATACGAAACACAGCAGCAAGAAGAAGTGCTTCTTCTACGGTAAGGCCATTCGTACTCACACGTCCCAACGTATCTTCATTTTGATTCTTAATCAAGGATAGACGTGGGCCACATCACCCACTTATTATCAGATGGACTGAGTGCTCGTTTGTTACCCTAATGTAAAAAAATGTATAAATACAACTTTCGAAACAAAGTAGAAAATATTCCTGAAGCTTATGAAAGCATGAAGCTTATATAAAGGTTTCTAGTGTATGGTACACTAAACAATACATCGGTGCTGTGTTCTTAGTTCTGTGTTAGGAATATCCGTAGTTTGATTTATCGATATCTAAACTAATTAATATAAAACATAAATAATATTAAAGAGGGAAACATTAATCTCTACAATTTCCTCACAAATTAACTTCCCCCACCATGAAATGTGTCAAATTTTTCACCTCATTCCAAAGTGGCGCTGCCCTGGTGGCAGAAAGTGTCGTGGATGCCCTCATTACTCGAGTAAACCGAATGCAATCCTTGGCAACACAAATGATATTTTAGTTGAATTCTAAAAAGGAGGTTCTCAATTCGACTGTGTTCTTTTTTTATGTTTTAATGTATGTCTGTAACTTTTTGTGTTTGTTGATCTTCTCAATTTGAACCAATTTTAATGATTTTTTATTAAATAGGATCTTCAGGGGTGGAAAATAAAGGTAAAGTTTTTAATGTAACTATTTAGACGACGCTCTTATTGTTAATATATTCATAAAAAACAATTTACATACAATGTATAAGTCGATTAAAAAAAACTGTTTGCTAACAGATATTTTATAAATCAGAAAGAGAACCTCTTGAAACTGCTGAAGAGCAGACCTTAGGCCTTGAGTTGCACTCGTCCTCGTAAAGAGTCCCTTTGGAACGCTAAAGACTCTCACATTTTAAAGTTTGAAAGCTGAAATATATTCTTTATTTATTTTTATATCTTCGTAAGAGTTCATTTTTCATACCTAAATTTTACTGTGAATCATTTCATCTTAGTCCTCATCAACTATAAACAAAAAAGCTACAGATACGTTGCCACCTCTGAGGACTAAGATAGAATGCCTCGCAACCTGTATTATACTGTCTCTGTTTACCGTTCAGACCGGGATGAAGCAGTGCACACACTGGTGCTTGGCGGCAGAAATCATTACAATCTATGACTCTTAATTTAGTGTTAATTGGGGTTTAACTTGGAAACCGTTTTGTTCGGTACTACCCTCCTATCTATTACTTCGAGCAGCACTGTTCTATTTAAGAGTTAAGAGAGCGTGTACAGTTACAGGCTTAAAGGTATTTCTGTGATATGCTTAATGATTAATCATTTGATTTAATTATTTTTGATTTAAAACTGATTAGTATAATATAATATAATATATGTAAGCATTAGTGTGATATACATGTTAAGTACTCCTGATATAAAATAACTGTCTTGTATTATCATAGAAAACAAATATTTTATAGGCAATACGAAGCGTTCCTATTGGCTAACGCTAATTTAGTTTTGTGTCATCACGTGCGAGAAACAATGTCAAGATAAAACGCTTAGCCGATGAACAACGACAAAATTCAAATGCATTCCATTATCACCAATAACGTGCTTAATATCAAATCATTCGCTTTGCTCAAATCTAGCATCTTCGAGAGAACAATACAAGTACCTGAAGTTTTTCCTAAAACATGTAGAAAAAAAGTTGTTTCGACGAGCTATAGGTATTCCCCATTTCACCATTAGGTTAAGAAACTGTTTGTTCCTTTTTTTGCCAAAATTATTAAGCAAAAACTATTTTTACACAACTGAAATATACTCTGTTATAAGCGTAATATTTTATGCACTTTCGTATGGTAAGTAATGAGATCTGGAGACCCTTTTCAGGAGTGTTATCAATGCGTTCATATTTTGATTCTTAATCGAGAATAGTAAGTGGATATAGATCACAGCATTCACCTACCATCGGATTGAATTATCCGCAATAATCAATATTGCCGTTAGTTGTACATAAAAAATCACTGCAATCAATAATTCAATACTAAAATATCTAACACCGTTGCACCGTAACATCTTGCTGTTTTTATAGATTTTAAATCAATTAAACTCTACTTGCTTTATAAAAGTAGTGAGGAATTTATCATAAGATTTGCGTCCAAGTATCCATGAATTTTATAAATGTAAAACTGCTGGATATTTGCGACATAATAATATTCTTAAGTGTGCTAATAAATCAAAACTTTATTCCTACAGGATTTACTTTTATTCGAAGGATACCGCATTGTAATGTATATGTGAATAAGTTAAAATAAAAACTAACTACTTTATGGAGCAAACTGTTCTTTTTTATACGTAGTAAAAATATTTTGTTGAACTTTGTCTAAATAAAAATAAATTAGTATTAATAAATATTCTATTCAACTCTATTGTATTATGTTGTATTCTGTTCTATCGGTACCATTCTATTAAATTAAACATAAAAAAATATTTAAACAATAATAGTAAATTTTGTTATAAAATATCGGGTGAGGAGTGTAACTACTTTCAAATAGCAGCTAAAATTAAACAGCCTCAGTTTCAGCCTGCTAATTAATGAACGAGAATATGGTGATTAAGAAATGGAGGTATATCCTTTAAAAATTCCGGAACCGAACCCCACGAACTGAAGATAGGCAGCTGTTTTACTAAAGCGGGTTATCGATATATAACGATGCGCGCAAGTCTTTTAAAATATCCCTTTTATGCTGTGGATGATGCAAATACAAATACGACGGTGAATTAGAAGGAAGTCACACTACGTTCATGATGTTGGTGGTATTGGCATTCGGAGTAATAGGCTTAACTTAACCCCAGTGCCGGCTCCCTCCACTTGACCACATCCAACGCAGAGCGGCTCGAATCGTCGACGACCGAATTCTTTCTGATCGGCTTCACTCACTAGCGCTGCGAGGAGATATTGCATCCCTTTGCATTTGTACCACAGAGAGTACTTAGAGGAATTGTCGTTAAATTTCACCATCGCACATTATCGCGACAAAACTCGCGATACCATACATACCATCTGGATAATTGGTGTTTAGCCACTGTGCGATTCCCGGCATTTAAAAAAGAGTAGGCTGTAGGCTGTTCTGTTCATGGGCGGCGGTCGAAGGTTACTATTGAATGCGCCGCATGATCTCACTTATATAAAAATATAACCTATCTCAAAAAATGAGGAGGTTAAAAATTCGATTAATATACATACAATTAAAATATGTATGTATATTACGCGATATATTCGTCACAATTGTGAACAGATTTTGATGATTTTATAAAAGAAAAAGTTATACTTCAGGTGTGGTCCAATATAAATTTACAAAAAAAAAAAAAAAAAAGAGAGGAACTATTTGACTTTAATTAAATGTACATGTGTCTGTAAGGTCTTTCATTTAAATTCATTAAGAGTGAGGAAACCTGCATGTCTGAGGAATAAGAAGTAAAAAATATTTTGAAGAAATGTGAGGCTCACCAACAAGTATTAGGGCAGCGCGGCGATCATTTTCTTGCTCTAAAACCCTCTCAGAAATGAAAGGAGGCCTATGCCCAGCAGTGGGACGTACATAGACTGTAACTTTAAGGTGAGAAAAATTATGGCAATATCAGTTTTCATTGTATATTTAATTTTAATTTATTTATTTACATTGCTAAAACATAGTATAAAATAAATCCAACTAAAAGGTATGTAACCTTTACCAATATTTAAAAAAAAACTATGATAAACAAAAACTAAAACTAAAAATTTTAATTATCATACAGTCCTACTCCCGTGGTATCGTGCCAAGAACGCCGGCTGCGTTTACTCGTTGAATGGCTATGCTTAGCCTTTGAGCCAGAAAAGTACCAGCCCTCTTATCACTAGCAGTGACGACCAGTCGCGGATACAGTTCCTTTAGAAACTTCACCACACGTGGACCCCACGGACCGATAGTCTCTACAGCCAATGGCAAAAAAATGTAGTCATATCTCAAAGACTCATATTTGCGCCACTTACTTAATTCAGCTGCCTCTGATGCCGCTCCGGCTCTAAACGAGGTACCCTTTGAGATTGCCGCTCTAATGGTGGCAAAATGGGAAATTATGTTTAAGTGTAACTATTTAGTTACAGGTAAGTCGGCTTTTACTTTTTATTAAAAGTTATTTTTTACATACTGTTACTTAAAAATTCATTAAAATCAATTGAAACAAGACACTATTCTAATTGACAAAGCAACTACTACTTCGAATACAAAGCTTTAATTATCTTTAATGACTATGTTTCGCCGTAGAACCGATACTGCAAAAACTGTTCGGGTGTTCAGTGAGTGCCTTTGATTAATGAAATAGGTATTTTTTTATTTATTTTACTTAATTACAATAACTTTGAGTTCTTGATGACTACCCATAAAGATAATTATATTTTTTTATTAGATATCCTCATTTCTAAGTTTATACGTGGTAGAGCCATGCTGCAGCTATATTAGTAGTATAGTTGTAGCACGAATGGGTCGGCTCGACCGGGGAAGGACCACGCTCTCACAGAACACCAGCGTAAAATAGCAGCTTAACACTGCTGTGTTTCGTATGGTGAGTGTAGAGAACCGGAGACCCTTTTTACTGGAAAAGAGGCATTCCATCTTAGTCCTCACGGACAACGCATCTCGCACGATTCGCAAACGAGGATAGATGTAGAAGTCTATGGGTCATAGCAACCACTTCTCGTTTGTCACCCTATCCTATAAAAAAAACACGCAGAGAAACCCCGAGCATAGCCCTCTCCATAGCTCCCTGAGCGACCTGGAGCTTCCTCATACGGTCAGCAGTGAAGGACCACGTCTCAGATCCATAAGTCATCACTGGCAACACTCACTGGTTGTACAATCTTGTTTTCAAGTTTTGAGGTATACCTGACGAGAAGATGTGCCGTAATTTCCCGTACGCTGCCCAGCCGAGTTGAATCCGTCGATTGACCTCTCGGTCGAAGTTGGACTTACCTAGTCGGACAATTTGTCCCAGGTAGACATATTCGTCAACAACTTCGAGCTTAGTGCTCCCAACAACTACCGACATAGGTGAAACGTGGATGTTGCACATGACCTTTGTTTTATCCATGTTCATCTTAAGATCTATCTGTTGGGAGGCACTATTGAAGTTATGGAGCAATGTGCTTAGGTCCTCCAGCGATTCTGCCATAAGGACTATATCGTCGGCAAATCGAACGTGAGTGATGTACTCGCCATTGACTAAACGTTACCGTATCGTTTCCAGTCCAGTAGCTTGAAAACGCCTTTCAATGCAGCGTTGAAGGGTTTCGGGGATATTACGTCACCCTGTCTTACATCTCTCTGCAGTTGGATATGTTTCGCACTCTGGTTCCGTACTCGGATAGCCATCGTAGCCCTACTGACATATTTATAGTATTAAAACGTATGAATCGCTAAGTGGTTAGCCGTTACAGAGTCTAATTTTCGTATGTTTTTCTCCTTATTTAGAGACGAAACGGAACGAAACATTGGAATTAAATTAAGAAATAAATTATCTGCGTATCAAAAAAAAGTTCTACACATTTAGCGGAAACGAACAACGCAATTGTTTACGCGTTTACATTAAGGCTGGTATCAGACGGTTAAAAAAAATTTTACGTGGACGTTCGAATGTTGATTTTGTATGTGGCCACGATAACTCCCGAAAAAATTGACGTATTGAGACCGGGTTTTTTATTAGGTTCAATCACATCAACTGGTTCCCTATTTCATATCAATAGCCTAGTACGCGTAGTTTGTTAATAAAATGATTTTTATCTTTTATAAGTTTTATCGCTATTCAAAATTTAAAGGCACTTTCATATTTTTAGCCCTTGATAGACAAAGTACAAATGTACCATACAGCCTATGTAGATTTTACGATTTATTTTTGTAAACATCATTATTTTTTTTCCATGTAGATTACACTTCCTTTTAAGAAAATAGAGCGCTAAATTTAAAACACGTAAATAATGTATTTTAAAAGTCAGGAATACAATTTATTTTTTCCATCAAAATTAAATGAAACACTCATGAGGCGTGAACTTTTGGATTTTCCGAACTATTGTTAAAATGTGAAGAAGTGAGAAATAGTACAATGGTCTAATTTGCTTTTTAACAGTGATCAAACGAAATGTAAGTATTTTTTTATTTATTTTTATTTTAAAAATACTAGCAATGCAGCCTGACAGCCTTTTTAGCCTTACTAATATTAGGTATCGTTTACCATTCCAGATATGCACCATCCATCCACTACAGACACTACTGAACATAAGCCTCCCCCTATAGATTGCCTCGTAGAGGGGTTTTGCCATAGTTGCCACACTTGAAAAATGGGTTGGAAACTGCAGTTTTTTATATTATGAGTTGTTATCAGGAAAATGCTCTTGCCCTTCTCCTGTTTCAGTTTCCCTCTGTCAACTCTATATTACGACACCCACGAGACGATATGGGGTAGTGGATATTGGACTGTGGATAGTGGACTTACACCGCTACTACACGATTACATGTGTCAGGATGTTAAATTCACAATAACCAACGTTAAACACGTGAATCGTCATTATAAATTTGAGTCTTGTGCGAAGCTTCAGCGGGCCCATATATATCTAAACTAGCAAGCAACCTTGTCATGCAGCACATGGTGTAGAAAAACTTAGGAGCCTTACTTGTGTTAAAACGGCGGATATTAATTAATTTAAGTTATTTTGATAGCATGATGTCAAATAGAATCTTGTTATGGGGTATTGCGGAGGACATTTATACCATCTTTGTTATGCAGAAAAGAGCCATAAGATTAATTTATAGCCTAAGTCCAAAGAATTTCTTAGAGAAAAAGGAAAGGAAATAAATATATTTTTCGTAAATATACTGAGAAAAATTAATTGTATGTACACGAACACAAAAATATTTTTATAATAAATACTGATTTATATTCTGTAAATAATTGGAACAAGCACAAGCTAGTTATTCCAGTTACTCGACTCTGCAGTGTCAGCATTGTATTCCTAAATAAGGCAATGTATTCGCTTTTGCAATAAATTCCTAGAAAATATATTTGGCTCAAACTTTCTATGAAGCAAAAATTGTTTATAAAGAGATATTACATTATTATAGAATACATACAAGAATAAAGTCATGGCCCCCGCTTATGAGATCGTATAGTTTGTATAGAATACTCGTAATGGTGACAAATGAGCAAACAGCACGCACTTACCATCAGGTAAGTGCTGTGGCCCATAGACATCTACATCTATCTCCGATTAAGAATCAAAATGCAGATGCGTTGACACCCATGAGGACGCAATCTTTCGCTGGTATTCTGTGAGAGCGTGGTCCTTCCAAGGTCAAACCGACCCATTCCTGCTTCAATCATAATATAACTGCACTATGACTCGACTACATATTATAGTACAAAAAACTTAAGCTATTACATAGAAACCTTAACTTATACCTTACGAATATTGAAAAACACATCAAAATCATTTCAGTAATTTTGGCATGATGCGCGAACAAATACTTTATTAACGTCAGGAATTACAAGGTTTCCGGTTTTGCCTGAGTGGTTGAGAATAGATCCTCTTTTAATGTAGCGTTATTTAAATATAAGATAATCATCAAACACCATATTTTACCAATTTTTCGATTTCTCAAAAAAATTGCCAAGGTTTTTCGGATAAAATGAAGTTTCATTATAATCGGTTAAATTTTATGCATATGTATATATTAGAGTCATTCAATATTCATACACTACAAGCCATTCAATTTTCAGAATAGCATAAGTAAAAAAAATTAAGTGATTAAATATGTAAACAACTGTTGAGGTACGCTCATTAAAATTTGTCCGGGCCAGTGCGTTTATGAGTCCGCTTGTATTCAAAGATTTTTTAGCTGAAGTTATTATTATGATGCAAAAGTAAGCCTCGCATTTTGGACCGTGTTTCGTAAATCTTCATTAATTTTTCCTCGTGTTTTGACATACCTATACTGTTACCGTTACAGCCTATTAAAGTCTATTAAAGTAAAACATGGGCCTTACCCATAGATTACCTCATAGGGCGGATATTTGCCATAGTAGCCACGCTTGGCAAGCGGGTCAGCTGCCACAGTTTATTTTTTATTTTTAGTCGTTATTAGGAAGACGCTGCTGCCCATCTCCTGATGTGTTTCCCTTTGTTGTCTCTTACGACATCCACGGGATATACTCGACTACGTAATCGCTCGCTGCGTAAGTAGGGCGCGGTTGCCTCAGCAAGTAGTATAAATAGCAGCTGCTTCAGCTCACTGCTCATGATTCCGCTTGCGCCGTCGCCCCCGTGCGTGCGCTAGCGAAGTCCTCCAGCTGACCGAGCACCCGTCCCCGTACGGATCTTCTCCCTCAGTCAGTTCAGTCGAGGAATAGAAAACGTCAGTCCCGTCCAGTCCCCCTTTAGCTAGCGCCGCCGCCCACGTGCGGTTGTGTTAGCTGACCACGCTCCCGACCCCGTACGGTTGAGAGTGCCCTCCCACGCTCCCGTCCCCGCACGGTCGATTTGCCATCCCACCTCGGCTAGCACAGCCGCCCCCGTGCGATTGTGCTAGCTGTCTCACCGTCCCCGTACGGTGGGAGTCTTTCCGTCTCCGCCAGCCGCCCCCGTGTGGTTATGTTGTGCGTCCGTGCTCACCGTTGAACGGTGAGTGCCTTCCCTTCCCGCCTCCGCTAGTGCAGCCGACTCTGCGCGGTTGCGCTAGCAGTCAGTGCTCGCCGTCCCCGTACGGTGAGCACATTCTCGCTCATGCCACTCCCACTCCATCACTCCAGCACCGCCGCACTTTGCGGCTGTGTTGTTTGACCCGCGCTTCCGTCCCCGGACGGTTGTGCCCCACGCCTCCCTCTCTCCGAGGGAGGTCGTCTCCGATTCGGCGATAAAGCCTTAGAGCTAGAGCCGATCTCAGGTGGTGCTTAGTGGGTAGGTAGGTAGTAGGTGGTATAATATTCAAAACGACTAATTCCATAAATTCAAATTAAAAACTAGAACTTATTGATTAAAAAAAACAAGACACTTAACTTTTCACTTAAATTGTACTTAGAAGAAGCATGAGCTGAATGTAAATTAATTATAAAGAATTTATTAACTGGGGAATATACCAGCATTGATGCAATAAATTTGACTTCAATATTTGTTAGATAGTTGAAAAAGAGTGTAAAGAAGAATTTCAATCAGCAAAATAGAAGGTCGATCATAATAATGTAGACAGTTAATAATCATAAAGAAATTTAATCCGACCTACAAAAATCATTGTTATATTTAAAGCACTTGTAATATGACACACATTTTTAAATGTGTAAAATTTAAACGTAAGATCTAAAATTACTTACAACTGTATTTCTATTTTTATATAATCATATTTTTGTCTAGCTTAGTTTATGCCAAGTGTGAGGCTAAAGAGAATCGAGTAAACTGATAAAAAAGATGAAAATGAATTAACTTAAAAATATTCGGACGAGGTTAAGTAAGTGTCTTAGAAAGATAACGTAAATTGTAGTAAATAATTTGAAACAATGGTATATTATATAAGTTCATCTTTATATCGAAAGTTCAAGGCGAAACAAAAAGAATTTGGAAGATTACTCGATAAGGGTAAAACAACAAAGTGGGAGCGATTAAGAGTAATTCTTTGGGGAAACAATCTGTTTCTTGTCTACTCATCCCGGTTTTGACGGGATAAGCATTAGGATCGTGTTTAAGGTTAGCGCATTGTGATAGGCGACTGCGAGTTGTCATTTATATATTAAAACAATTATGTATTAAAATACCTGACATCTTTGACCAACAAAAAAAAAAAATAGGCAGTACACTAAGTACATTACAAGTGACGCCAAAACTATGCACAAATTTTTACATGGACATGTTACTTCATATTATTATTATGTAGGTAGTAGCTTAGTAGTCGCTTTTTGTAGTGACTGGCGTAAACTTCCCCGACGCCAGTCGTCTCCAATACCCCATTGTAAAGAAACTGCGCTAAAATATTTTAATTAGAAATTAGAAATACATAATTTCTTACTAAGAGCTCGGTTATTTATCTCGATCAGCCACTTGGATACATTAAACACTCATAACTCCTTCATTATTTCTGTAAAAGCCCGAAAAATTTCGCTCTGCACCTAAAATCATGACGTTGATTGCAAATTAATATAGAGGCACATGTGTGTATAAGTGGCGTTCTTAAGTTGTTAATAATTGTTGTTCCCAATTGCAATGAACAATAAATTGAGATTTATTAATTAAATTGAATGAAGTAACAAACTTACTTCCAGTCCAACTGATGATAAGTGGCTACTGTAGCAATTGGAACCTACATCCAACTTTAAACAAAGAATAAGATGGAATGCCTCACAGCTTGTAGTTATACTGGTACTCTATACCCATAGACCCGAACACAGCTGTGCATGCACTGGCAGCACACATATTATGGGATATTTTGTGGTGCCTAGACTGACGGACGTCTTGATAGAAAAGGAGTCCTAATAATACAGAAAATACACGTGACCATTGGTGCATATAACTCACCGACTTTTCATCGCAAACTAAATTGGAAATCGCTTAAATACATGTATTAAAATCATTGTGATGCTCATGATCTTTTAACGAGTATGTAAATATAAAACAACTTAAGCAATGTTTTCGCTATTTCATTCACACGTTTAACTGAAACCGCTCTGCAACATCTAAGGGCACTCCTAAATACTAAATGGACAATAATAGAACATTAATAATAAAAGGTGCCTATACATGCTAATTTATCTTACTATTCATTCATTCATCATTCATTAAACTTTTAATAACACGGTTTTCCTTCGCCCGATTAACCTAACAAGATTGCAAAGTTTAATTTGTATTATAGGGCGACGATATTACAACTTGTGCTATATTTTACACAATGAGAATTAAGTTTTTTTTTTTAATGAGAAACTTGCTGCCACTTTTTCATTCTAGTAACAGCCTTATACTGCCGATGATGTATAAGGCAATGCTAGGGACTGACAAGCCTTAAGGCGAGAGAGAAGTTGCGAAGATTGCGGTCATTTTATACGATCTTACAATCTTACAATAGTTTTAGACGTGAATAACGATACGATTTAAAAGACGTGGATATTTCTTTTTATAAAATTCAGGATGACAAACGAGCACACGGTACACGTGGTAAGTTAATGCTGAGCTCCAAAGACAACTACATACATACATTTATCCATCACAGCCTACAAAGGTACTGAACAAGGGCCTCCCTCATAGGGGGTATCTCGCAATAGTTGCCACGCTCGACGGTCGGGTATCCAACCGCAGTTTTTTATTATTTTGAATTGTTATCAGGAAGATACTGCTGCCTCTCTTCTGGCTTGTTTTCCTCTATCGCCGCTTACGACACGGGACAATATGAGGTAGTGAATATTCTTACACCGCCCAGTATAAGTACGCCCAATTAAGAATCATAATGCAGAGCTTTGATACTCGTTTGAAGTAAGATGGAATACCGCGTTGTCGTGAAAAGTTTGTTTGGTTGTCGTTCCTCACCTTAGTGTTTTACGTTGGTATTCTGTGCGAGCGTGGTCCTACCTCCGGCGAGCATACCCATTGCTGCCTAACGTAGAGCACGCCCATAGTTGTAGCACGAATGAGTAGCCGACCCATTCGTGCTACAACTATAGCACAAATGACCACACTCTCACAGAATACCAGCATAAAACAACAGCTTAATGCTGCTATGTTTCGTATGGTAAGTGTAGAGAGCCAGAAACCATTTTTACTGGAATCGTGGCATTTCATCTTAATTCTCAGAGGTGACAACACATTCGCATTTTGATTCATAATTAAGGATGGATGTAGGTGTCGATGGGCTACAGAATTTAGGTACCATCAGGTTGACTGTGTGCTCTTTTGTCACTCCTATTCTTTCTATTCTATAAAAAATAAATTAGATGTATTTTTTTACGTACCTAACGATTTTGTGTAACGCTTCGACTTTTTACTAAACAAAATAGCTGTATTTACGAAGTAAATACGAAAGGCAGAGTGTTATAATGTTAGACTAATGCAGTCGGATTTAGTGAGCCAAATCTGTGAATTTAGGTGTGCAGGTACGATAACGATAGGTAAACTAGCTGCATGTTTGTTTTGCGAGCTAAAATCCGCTTACACGAAATACATTCATGTGTTTATTCATTAAATTCTATTAAATTTACTTAGTTCAGGGAATGTTTGCCACAGTTGCCAAGCTTGGCAGGCGGGTTGGCAAACCACATTTTTTTCTTGTTGTTACTACGAAACAGAAACCGAAACGTCTTTATTCAATGTAGATTAAAAATAATACTTTTGAAAGTAACTCTTGTTTAATTTACCACTGGTTTGAAAAAAATCCTCTCTGTCCTGGGAAGAACTAGCAAGAAACCCAGCAGGACTTTTAAAAAAACAGCTTACTGATTAATCTGCATTAGCGCTAATGTTCGTAAGATCCTCTAGGACATAGGTACTAACATTGAATGGAATTTCCAGGTGGCGATTAGTCTACATAGAGTATTCCTCTGTTTTCTCCCTAGACATTGACAATAGAGCAAATATTTGTTTACGATACAATCTATATCTACCACTGTCATGTGTGTGTTGTTATTTTACTATTTATATTAATTACTTTATTAATTAATCTAGAAACTTTCTTAAATTACTTAAATGCCTAATTATAATGATATCTAGCATAATAATCTAACACACATAAAAATAGATCAAAATCATACAGAGGTCCCCCCAATTTACTTATATTGTTTTTAAAAAAATTCAAATTATTAAATAAAAATCAAATTTCTTGCAGCTCCTACATCTCCTTAAGTCGGGAGTTCCCAAACATTTTTAGTTCACGGTATACTCGCGAGTTTAGTATTTTGACACGTCGCTTTTTCAATATAATATGTGTGTAATGACAGGATAAAGTAAAGGTGAACGCACATTTTTCAGCAACGTACGCGCCGCATTTACTGATGGCCTCGCACAGTGGCCCGTAGGTGCCGTACGCGTCATACGCAAATCTTTAGTATCGCCAACAACTTTTGCAGTTTTTTTTAACCACTGGTGTGAAACGGTACATTGATTAAGCTATGGAAAAATGTTGTAATAGCCTGCTTATTGGCAAATAGGAATGCAGAATTATTAAGAGAGTAATCACAAAAGTCACTAATTCTTCATATTTGGATTCCACGGGGAAGGATCGTCTTACGCAAGTCTTGTCTGACGTAATAAAAAATAATTGCCAGAAGAAAATACAAAATGTTGATCACCACATATTTTTTAAATCGCGAGATAAGACTTGATACTGCTAGTCTCGTTTCTTGTTCCACATGGACTTTTTAATGATATTTTCTTTTTATAACAGCTACAGCTAAAAATCTGGCTTCGCATAATATAGCAGGGTGAATGTAAAATTCTTAATGTTTTTGAACTTGGATCTCTCCACCAAATAGGAACAAAAAATTTTTATTCAATAGAATTTTTTTCTTTTTTCTTTTAAAAAAAAAACCTTAACCCCACACTAGGATATTTTACTGTATCGTTGCGGCAGTTTACAAACATAAATTGCACAAGTACATACATCCAGACGCGGAACAATTATTTGTAGGTCATACAAATTCATGTTCCGTGCGGGATTCGAACCCGTGGCCCTCGGCGCCGTAACTCATTGCTAAGCCACTGCTCCGCGGAGCCGTTACTTTTTTGATATGTTGCAAAATAATTCTTTCAGGAGCACACATTGGGAACCCCGGTCTTAAATACATAATATACTACGTAATAAGTCTATGATAAAACCAGAAAAAAAAAAACAATATCTTCTGTTTATTCCGCGGGAGTGTATAAACATTGAAAAATTAACTTACAAAAGCGGATTTTTCTAAAAAGGGAACATGCATAACTTTCACAAAGCTAACTTGTCACTCTGCCTCACATAAGCCGACGTTCTGTTTGGTTCGTGCGAAACAATGTCATGTTACTCTGTTTAATTTTCTTATTAAAGTGAAAATCTATGAACGATAAAAAACATTTAATAACAAACTTAAAGGATAAAATTAAAACAGTAATTAAAAAACCGAACTGCGTAAAAAAGCTTACTTAAAAGAGAACATTTTATATCCTATTTCATTTCGACAACTAAGACGAATCGACACCCCATAATTTAAAATCTATCAATCCTTTTACTCTCATACTCTCGAAAACATTGCCTTCATTCTCGGGCAGTCGGGTAAACAATAAAATCCGACTTCATAGAACTAAAAAGTGTAAAATGTTATCACATTCTAAGATCGGTGTTAGGACATAGTGTATAGAATAATTAAAGCTGTCGGAGCTTTAGGTTGTGAAATTATTTTATATAGTTTTTAGTTCTTTGCAGTAGGTTTTTATTTTTTATTAAAAGTTTTTACCCTTTTGGGTGGACTAAGAAATATCACCATCTCAAGATCCTTTACTAAAGAAAAGCCTATTCACTCATTCTTTGAAGTCGATACATTTGAAACGGATAGAAAGACAGATGCTGGCAGATTATTCTAATCCTTTGCTATACGCATTGCAAATTACGAATGTAAGTGTGGCAATAAATAATTTTAATAAAATGTAATAAAATTTACTTTTGCTTCGTATCTATCGGTAGATATAATTAGTGGCATATTTTCTCTACAAAGAGACGATTCATTAGGCGGTAGGACACTTCGGCCTAAGAGTCGGTCGGGGTACGTACCGCCCACTTAAATATTTTCGCAGGTGTCTTCCGCTCTGAAGGGTATAGATAGCCAATATAATTTAATTACAGGTTGTGAGGCATTCCATGTAAGTTCTCAGGGTGACAACGCATCTGTAGATTAATTGTTTGAAGTTGAATGCAAATGTCCATGGGCTGCAGTAGCCACTTACTATAAGGTGTTTTGTAAGGTTTTATGTTACTTCATTTTTAGAAAGTAAAAAGACGAGCCACGTCCACCAGTGGACTGCTTAATGCAAAAAAAGTATATTATGGTCGTAGCAAGAATGGGTAGGACCACGTTCTCATAGAATACCAGTGTGAAATAGCTGCTTAATTCTGCTTTGTTTCGTATGGTTAGTGTAAAGAACCGGAATACTTTTCGGTGGAAACGAGGCATTCCATCTTAGTCCTCAGGGGTGACAAACACTGCATCTGCATTTTGATCCCTTATGGAGTATAAGTGTAGATGTCTATGGGCCACGGAATCTATTATCCATGAGGTGGACTGTGTGTTTGTTTTCACTCTAATTCTATAAAAAGTGAAATCCAAAGATATCTACAAACACAACTGCTAGTAAACTTAATTAACATGACCTTAAATTAAAGAGCATAAATTATGTATGCTGTCAGTGTCAGAGAACGTAAAGTAGAGCGAACGTTTGCCTGAATATTTATGAAGACTGACACCAGTATACCACAAAAGTATAAGTACGGTACGGTTTCTTTACTCATGTGGTACAAGTACCTTTCAAAAAGTGTTCCTTTTCATATATTCATGTGCTAAATTGATAATGTTCTTAATTTAAATTATAATATCTTTGCGAACTTTATTTGTTTTATTTTTATGGAATGGAAATCTATAACAACCCTCTTAAGTGTTTTGATTTAACACTGAATTTGTGAAAAATGCAGCCAAAATTGTAAAAATAAACTCATGCGGCGGCGTCAAATAGTCTAACATCCCTTGTCGTATCGTGGGTGTCGTAAGAGATGACAGGAAAATTGAATCATGAGATGGGCATAAATCTGAAACGAATGGAAAAGTAAAAATACTGCGGTTGCTAACCCGCCATTCAAGCGTGGCAATTTTCAAATATCCCCCTATGAAACAATTTATGGGGCATGTCTATATTCATCAATGAACTTTTGATACCCTGCACTGTGATGAATAAATGAATGATATGACGCAAGGACCATCAATAAAACAACATAATCATAAAAATTTTAAAGAAAACAAAATTTTTACAACAGAATACCTGATAAATCTATAAATTACACAAACCATTAGTCTTGACAATTAACTCAAGTCTATCAAGAGAAAGTAGTTCCAGGAATAAACATAAAACGTAAAAACATCAAAGCCTGGCATACAATGAACAACAAACCCAGACTTGTTTCATACGCGATGGCAAATGAAATTTGCTCACAAAAGCCGGAACATTAATAAAAGCACGAGCTAGTTATCTCCAATATCAAAAATGCACATGTCACTGTGTTCCGTGAAAGTGAGCATTGTGATTGATCCAACCGCACGCGAACGTTTCACGTTGAAGTTTACTCGTACAACGTACAAACGTATAACGACGCTGTGTATGTACAGTAGTTACATAAATTACAGCGTTTTATGTCATAGATACTATTTACTTTATATTGTAAGTCCTGTATACTTTATATTGTTTATTTACTAAATTATTTTCTTAGAAGCCAAAGTAATGTTATGTCATAGGATACTATTTACTTTATGTTATAAGACCTGTATACTTTATAAATCATATTGTTTACTTCCTTAGAAGCCACACTAATTCGATTGTAATATTATATGCTAATGTTAATAGTTTACCATAAGTTAACAATAACACCAAGAACAATATTGTTCCCTTATGTTTACCCCCACCTCCTAGCTTCCTACACTATTTAAACCAAATCTTTCGATCCTCAACATAATTCCATTCCCAAGTTCTCTGTATCAACAACTATATTTTAAGTTTGTTTTGTCTCTGCCCCATAACTAATTTGGCGCAGTCGGTAGCAACTTGCGTGATTTATTCGCTTTAATCGCGTAAATACGAAGTAAAACGTACCAAATTCGGCGGGACAGCATCGTCCAACAAGAAGACAACGAACGGTAGCTGAAGGCTTTTGAAAAACTTCGCCGAACCATGCAGATCCATTTAATTGTTACTGTGGTAAGTGGCTAAACTTGTTTGTTCAATTACTATTTTCCATTTTACCAAAATATTTTCCTACATCTACCACCTCATACACATTCATTTTTTTTTAATATAGTAATCGTACTATTCTATTATATACTACTATATTATACTATTCTATTATGTCAATTATTCATTGCCTGTGTAAAACAATCTCAAAAGAACCTAAAATGGGCTTAGACATCATATTACTTAAATTAATTCCCTCATTCGACACAGATAATAACGACCAAGTGTACAGATTCGTTAGGTCATGCAATTCAGCTTTCGACTTAAGTTCAGCGGACCAGAGGTCAGTATATTTAGTATACGCGTTAAACAATATCACTGGATCGGGTGCGGCAGACGTTCACAGTAAAGAACATGCCTCATGGACCGGTTTAAGAACATTCCTTATTGAAAAATTCTTTAACGTTAAAACCATAGCACACCTTAACCTTGAACTGCAATCCATGTTCCAAAAACCTACAAAACGTTAACCAAATATTTTCACAGAGTCGACCTTTGTCACTCTAAAATAATTGAAAAGTTAAACGCTGAAATATGTGATAAGATGTTATTAGGTCGTTCAGCGACAACGGAGGAAACGGTTCTTAACGTTTTTATTAATGGCATTAGCTCCGACATCGGACAATGTTAAGAACAAAAGAATTTCCTAGTCTTTGCGAAGCAGGCCGATTCGCACTTCAAGAAGATAAATTCGTGCAATGAACAAAGGCACGCAATCTTTATTTAAACTGAACACAACGCGTCTACCAACTTTTACAAAACCACCATACCATAAAAATAATAATAATAATATAATAGTAACAATTAAATGTGGATAATAATAAGGCGTAGGAAGTGACGACCGCATCGCCCGCTGACGTAACAGTTAAGTGACAAAACTGCTACGTTGGCGCAGTCATCTGCGCCTTGCCAAGAGGTGTGAGCGCCGTGCCTCGGCAGAATTGAGGTGCAAAGCCCGTTTGTGCTTACGGCCACACTATTAAACGGTGCCGGGCCTGGGCGTCTCCGTTAATTGACGCCCATTTTATGGATGATGGACAAAATAGAACGCGCATAGGGCCGCTGCCTGGGGGTCGCCGGGGCGCGTCTGGAGCTGGCGCTGGACGCGACAGCATGCGGGCCGCCAGCCGAGCGCGAGGTGCTGCACGACCACCCTGGCAGCCTCGCATCCATCATCCCCACCAGATGGCTTGGTGTCGGCAGGGTCCTCTCGGACTCGGCAAGCGGCACCCGCCGCTGGTGGAGTAAGCCGCAGGCGTTGGACAAAAGATATGAACATAAACGCATTGCGGGCGTACTATGGGGCGAAAGGGAAGAAACTGGAGGATAGCGTATCGGGCTCGGATGCACCGCTTTTGCTGAGCTGGAGCCGTCTGTTCCCGTCACAAAGCAAAACCTGGCAGACCGAGTTCGGTACATCATACGCTCGAAAATATTTGATGATGCCGAACTCTAACGACTACGGCGTGAGGCTATTCCGTCATACCGAATGAACCAGCTATAGCTGGGGATGCGGCTCCTAAGGCCATAGACTAGCAGCCATATGTGGAAGCCGCCATGGATCTTCCCGCTGGTTGATTCAGGCGATGATGGAATGGTCACCCAAGAACTAGAGCAGATGAGGAGTAAATTGGAGGAGGCGATTGTGGAAACGCTGTACGCCTCTCGAAAATCGACCGCGATTCCACGCATAACCCTAAGCAAGCGGAATCGGGATGTCGTGACGGCCTGAACCCATTGCTGGCATCCTTTTGGAAACCAGCCGGGACCTTTGCGATACGGACTCAATACTCTTTGGCGCCGCTTTGGCGGTTTGCCGTATTGTTGGTGCCAAACTTCCCACGTCTGGACGTGCTACTGGAGCAAGTAGCACTATCCTGCCTGAAGAAGAAGGATTGAGGACCGTATCGCAAAGACAAGGGCTCATCGGCAGACTGATAAGCTTCAGGTCGAGCAATAATAGGCCGAGAATTGTGCACACCGACAGGATGGCGTTTGCTGGGACAAATATCAGTTTGTCCCAGCCGGATATAATGCAAAACTGACGGAGCGCATAGACGACCTGAAGCAGAGAATCGCTGCTTGGGGAAGCGGATTCGGCGATATACCGAGAGGTCGACACGGTTCAACCAGAATCTTCTTCCAGGTAATCAGAAGAGGCTCTATGAATCATTGGAGCGGCCAATGGTACGTGGAAAGGGCTCAGCACCGAATCAGGCCGACACTATCGCATTCTGGCGCGGCCTGTGGTCAGAGCCCGTAAACCACAACGAGGGCCCTTGGACGGAAGTTGTGGCGAGTCAGTGTGCGAGTGTTACGCCTATGGACCCTGTCATCATAACGCCGGATGACATAGCTGAGGCGGTCCGTAGGGTCCCGAACTGGAAAAGTCCAGGACTCGATGGACTGCATCACTACTGGCTGAAGGGGTTCGTGGTGTGTCACGATGTGCTCTTAACAGTTTCAAGAGGCTCTCGATCAAAAGTCACTCCCGAGCCTCTTCACTACTGGGATCACTCATTTGGTTCCTAAAGACCAGGATTCCACAGACCCGAGCAAATACCGCCCTATAACGTGTCTACCTATCATATACAAGACAATAACATCGATTTTGAGCGCGAGAATCACTCGCCACCTGAACTCAAATCAGGTGATGTCGCGCGCTCAAAATGGATGTCGGGCGGTGGTCGTGGAACCAAGGAACCACTCATTGACGCGGTCAATGGCAGGTGGTTAAACGCAACCGTCGGAACCTCTCCGCCGCCTAGATAGACTACAAAGGCATTCGACTCGGTGCCTCATACATGGCTTAAGAGGGTCCTCGAGCTGTACAAGGTCGACTGTACAGTTCGAGACTTGCTCAGGCGGTGTATGGGGCAGTGGAGTACGATCCTTTGTCATCTAGGCGAGCGGATGACGGCTGCGGAGAACCACATAAGGATAAGAAGGGTATCTTCCAGGGCGATTGTTTGAGTCCAATCTGGTTCTGCCTCTCTAACCCTCTCAGTACCTTACTGGATGGTTCCGGGAGGATTTCAGCTTGGAAAGGTGGTACAAAAGTGACCCACCTTTTCTATATGGATGATCTCAAATTATTCGCCTCCAGTCGCTCTCATCTTGTGGAATTGCTAAACATCACTTGTGATTTTAGCAATTCTAATAGAATAGAGCTGGGGACGGATAAGTGTGCGGTCGTCCATGTTGAAAGGGAAGGGTTACTAAATCTGAGGTATGGACTTGTCTATGCCCATCAACATAAAGACCCTATCTGAGGCTGAAACATACCGATACCTGGGTATGTCACAGAACAAAGGTATCGATGAGGCAGACATGAGGCAGTCAGTTTGCGATGTGTTTTATGCACGCTTGACAAAAGTGCTTAACAGTCTTTGTCGGTGTTAATAAGACACATGCATATAACGGTTGGGTCATGCCTGTTCTCATGTATACATTTGCATACTCAGGTGGACTCAGACCGAACTAAACGCTCTGGATAGAAAAGTCTGCACTATTATGACGTCCCATAGGATGCATCATCCGACATCGTCAGTACATTCTCGTCATGGAATGGTAATACATTCCGTATTACCGAGAACCGTGAAAGCCGAAACAGATAAGCTGACAAAATATCTGGACCTGGCTCACGAGGTGATCGACATGTAAGTGGTCTGCCGACCGAAATTATTCCTGTGGTCGATTCTGCGAACGGGCTAATCCCGATCAGCCTCTCGGGTCATCTGAGGCGACTGGGACTCCGTGAAGGACCGCTCCGTGCTCAAATGCAGAAGGCGGTGCTCCTCGACACCGCCCGCATCGTCCGCCGGTTTCTTTCCTTTCCCCTAACCCTCGGCCGTTTGGTCTCCCTATGAGGGCTTCCATTTGTTTGGTTTTTTTATTTATGTATTATTTGTGTTAGTATATTTAATATATATACATATATATTTATGTATGTTTATTTACTATATTTCTTTTATATAGTTATTCAGCCCAACCAAATGAGAATACTTCATAAATATCCCAAATAATAATAAGGCGTAGGAAGTGACAACCCCATCGCCCGCTGACGTAACGGTTATGTGACAAAACTGCTACGTCAGCGCAGTCAGTCAGCGCGCTGGCCATGAGGTGTTAGTGCCGTGCCTCGGCAAAACTGCAGGTGCAAATGCCGCTTGTGCACATGGCCTCACCAGAAACGGTGCTGGGTCTGGGCGTCTCCGTTAACTGACGCCCATTACATGGATAATGGAACTCAGGAATACGCGCAAAGGGCCGCTGCCTGGAGGTCGCCATGGCACGTCTGGAGCTGGCGCTGGACACGACAGCATGTGAACCGCCAGCCGATCACGAGCTGCACGACCACCCAGCAGCCTCACATCTTTCATCCCCACCAGCTGGCTTGGTGTCGGCAGGGTCTTTGCGGGCACAGCAATCGGCACCCGCCACTGGTGATACGCCGCATGCGATGGACAATTCAAATGAACAGCAACGCATTGCGGGCGTATTTTAGGGCGAAAGGAAGTTGGAGGCTTTGCGTACCGAGCTAGGATGCATCGACTTTTGCTGAGCTGGAGCCATCTATAACCGTCACCGAGCAAAACCTGGCAGAGCGAGTTCGGTATATCTTGCGCTCAAACATATTTGATGGCACCGAACTCGAACGGCTACGACGTGAGGCTGTTTCTCATCGGATGAAAATACTACGACTGTCAATGCGGCGCCACAAGTTGCAGAGCAACCCGCACACGTGGATGCCGCCGTAAATCCCCAGTTGTGGTTGATTCAGACGATGATGAAACAATCGCCCAGGAACTAGAACTAGAGCAAATCAGGGTACATTGGAAGAGGCGATTGTGGAAACGCGCGGTACGCCTCTCGAAAATCGACCGACACTTCTCTCGCAACCCCTGCAAGCGAAATCGGGATGTCGTGACGGCCCTGAACCCATTGCTGGCAACCTATTTGGAAACCAGCCGGGACCTTTGCGATACGGACTCAATACTCTTTGGCGCCGCTTTGGCAGTTTGCCGCATTGTTGGTGCCAAACTTCCCGTCTGGACGTGCTACTGGTCAAAGTAGCGCTATCCCAGCCTGGAGAAGAAGGATTGACGACCGTATTGCAAAAGCAAGGCCCTCATCGGCAGACTGATAAGCTTCAGGTCGGGCAATAATAGGCCGAGTGTGCGCACCGTCAGGATGGCGTTTGCTGTGACAAATGTCAGTTTGTCCCAGCCGGATATAACGCAAAACTAACGGAGCGCATAGACGACCTGAAGCAGAGAATCGCTGCTTGGGGAAAGCGGATTCGGCGATATACCGAGAGCTCAAGACAGTTCAACCAGAATCTTCTCTTCCAGAGTGATCAGAAGAGGCTCTATGAATCATTGGAGTGACCAATGGTACGTCGAACGGGCCCAGCACCGAATCAGGCCGACACTGTCGCATTCTGGCGCGGCCTGTGGTTACAAACCACAGCCAGGGCCCTTGGACGGAAGTTGTGGCGAGTCAGTGGGCGAGTGTTACGCCTATGGACCCTGTCATCATAACGCCGGATGACGTAGCTGAGGCGGTCCGTAGGGTCCCGAACTGGAAAAGTCCAGGACTCGATGGACTGCATCACTACTGGCTGAAGGGGTTCGTGGTGTGTCGCTGTACTTGCCCGACAGTTTCAAGAGGCTCTCGACCAAAAGTCGCTCCCGAGCCTCTTCACTACTGGGATCACTCATTTGGTTCCTAAAGATCATGATTCCACAGACCCTAGCAAATACCGCCCCATACGTGTCTACCCACCATATATAAGACATGACATCCATTTTGAGTACGCGAATCATTCTTCACCTGGATTTAAATCAGGTGATGTCGCGCGCTCAAAATGGATGTCGGGCGGTGGTCGTGAACCAAGGAACCACTCCTCATTGACGCGGTCATTGGGAAAGTGGTTAAACGCAACCGTCGGAACTTCTTCGCCGCCTGGATAGACTATAAAAGGCATTTGACTCGGTGCCCCATACATGGCTAAAAAGAGTCCTCGAGCTGTACAAGATTGACTGTACAGTTAGAGACTTCCTCGAGCAGTGTGGGGCAATGGGCACAATCCATTGTCATCTAGGCGAGCGGATGACGGATGCGGAAAGCCACATAAGGATAAGAAAGGATATCTTCCAGGGCGATTGTTTGAGTCCAATCTGGTTTTGCCTCTCCTGAACCCTTCAGTACCTTACTGGAGGACTCCGGGAGGATTTCAGCTTCGGGAAGGAGGTGCAAAAGTGACCCACCTTTCTATATGGATGATCTCAAGTTATTTCGGTCGCTCCCATCTTATGGAATTGCTAAACATCACTTGTGATTTTAGTAATTCTATTAGAATGGAGCTGGGACGGATAAGTGTGCGGTCCTTCATGTTGAAAGGGAAGGTTTGCTAACTCTGAGGGCATAGACTTATCTATGCCCATCAAAATAAGGACCCTTTCTGAGGCTGAAACATACCGAACCTGGGTATGTCACAGAGCATCGGTATCGATGAGGCGGGTATGAAGCAATCAGTTTGCGATATGTTTTATGCACGCTTGACCAAACCTTTTGTCTGGTGTGAATAAAACACACGCATATAACGTCATCCTGGTCATGCCTGTTCTCATATATACCTTTGGCATACTTAGGTGGACTCAAACTGAACTTAACGCCCTGGATAGAAAAGTCCGCACTACTATGACGTCCCATAGGATGCATCACCCGAGATCGTCGATTATGAGGCTGTACTTGCCGCGGAAACATGGTGGGCGTGGCTTTTAAGCGCGCTTACCATGCATAATCGCAAAGTGTGCAGCCTCCGTAATTACTTTCTGACGAGATCGGATTATCCATTCTATAGGACGTCATTTCTTGTGATAAAGGACTTACTCCTCTATCCTTAGCCAACGAGCAATGGCAAGCCCCGGCGGTACAGAGAATTTCCGACCGGGAGACCGTATGGAAGGAGAAGGAGCTCACGGGAGGTTCTACAACGCTCTACATGTGCTTTCGTAGACACAGTTGCCTCCCTCCACTGGCTACGTTTTGGTGACCTCTTTGGGTAAACCGAGGGTTTTGTCTGTGCGATACAGGATCAGGTTATTAAGACCAATAATTATCCGAGATACATCCTAAAGGATGGCGCCGTCGACATCTGTCGAGCTTGTCGCCATCCTGGCGTCACTTAGGCATGTCATCTCCGATTGTTCGGCGCTTAACTCTGAGTACTTGCACAGGTACAACTTAGTAGCCAGAATTCTACACCAGGAGCTCGCTCTGAAATACGGTCTCGTGGACCGAAATTGCCGTATCACAAGTACTTGGCGGAAGCCGTGCTCGAAAATGACCGCGCCAGGCTCTGGGACCGGGCCATTATCACAGACAGGACTATTCTTGCGAATAAGCCTGATATTGTGCTGATGGACCGGGCAAATCAAGGTCAAATTTTGGTCGTCATCACCATTCCGAATGACGAGAACCTCGTGAAAGCCGAAAAGATAAGCGACCAAATATCTGGACCTGACTCACGAGGTGACTGACATGTGGTGGACTGCCGACCAAATTATACCTGTAGTCGTCTCTGCGAACGGGTTAATCCCAGTCAGCCTCGGGTCATCTGAGGCGACTGGGACTCCGTGACGGACCGCTCCAGCTCAAATGCAGAGGCGGGCTCCTCGATACCGCCCGCATCGTCCGCCGGTTTCTCCCTTTCCCTAACCTCGGCTGTTTGGTCTCCTGGCGATGGTTTCCATCTGGTTGGGTTTTATTTATTTATGTATTATTTATTTATTTAGGTTAGTATATTAAATATATATTTATGTTTATTTATTATTTCCTTTAAAATATTTATTCAGCCCAACCAGATGAGAATACTATATAAATACCCCAAAATAATAATAATAATACAAATAAGCCTATGAGTCGAACTCATCTACCAATTACACACACCATGTACAATAACGCAAACGCCACAACAAATTACGAAACTATGTAGCTATTGCAAAATATTGGGCATAATATTACAGAACGCCGTAAAAGAGCTTACAATAACAATTTTTTTTAAATATCATACAACGCGCAATTCCTGCGCCTCTATCCCAGTTAACCATTTAAACTACCAAGCGACCAACAGGACGAACTCGTTGAAATCGCTTCAGTATCCTGCTCACCGATCCTGACTCAGGATATGCGAGAAACTACAAATATAAATTCTAGCAAATCGAATCCTGTTTCTCGAAGGCGTCCTCAACCGCCAAACCATCGAGATCACACTACACAAACAAACAATACCACTCAATACGCAGACGCACTCTCACCCACCAATTCTCCACGAACATATATAATCCAACAAATAGCGACAAAAACACATCTTGACTCAAACACTTCAGAACTATTTACAACTAAACTTTCAAACTACTTAGAAATCGACTCTCACACATTTAATACTCCATATCTCCACATTTCACCAGACTGCCTCCTAAACGAACGTCACAAAACATTCTTATCCCAATCTCTTGTCAACTTCCCTTTTCAACCAAGCAATTTCGACTTGCTCAAGTGGACCCATATTTAAATAAAACAAAACACTTTAAGAAACCGATTTATTATTTTCGGATAAACAAAAATATATATTTGGGTGTTCGAGACCCACTCACTTCGAACCTTGGGATTCTAAAGCTATTTTAAAATATTACTCGCTTGCCTACACAACCATAAATTAAAATCACTTTACATTCTAAATCTAAAAACGACCCCACTTGTAAACTTAAAGGAAACGAACAGTTACAACATCACAGCTTATTTAGCAGACATTTACGAATGCAAAATCACCATATGAAAATAAAGCTTAAACTCCAGCTCCAGAAGAGACAGCATCAATCCTAAAACCTTCCATGATGATCCCTATCAGAACATCGTGGCATTATCGAACAACACACAAAATACTATCTGAATATTTCTGGAAAGGAATGACAGAACTATTAAAATTATATAGATAATTGCCAAATATGTCAACGAAACAAAATTCAACGAAACATATAAAGCTCCCATTGTTATTACTTCTTTTCTACTGTACCTTTGAACGCGTAACTATTGACTGAGTTTCTTATTCAGACATAATTAATGACTTTAATAAATATATACTCACATTACAAGATAACTTAACTCGTTTTGTTCAAGTATACCCCATTCAAGACAAACAAGCAACTACAGTAGCCAAATCTTTTAATTTTCTGTCAACATTACGGTGTACCTAAACGTTTCCATTCCGATCAAGGTGTGTTTTTCATTTCTAAATAGCGTGATCAAAAATTGATGAAATTACTAGGATCCAACCACACAGTTAGCACCGCATACATGCGATCACATCCGAATATACCACAAATTGATGCGATCAAATTGTACATTTGCCGTTATGTGCCATAACACATCAATTAATCAGTCCACAAAATTTACACCTCATGAATTACTCTTTGGTTACAAACCGCGTTCTCTATATTCTTTAAAGCAAACGACGACTACAAAGCTCATGACTACCTACGAGATTTAAACGAAAGACTCAAGGTATCACGGGACATAGCCCGCCAAAATGTAGAGTCAATGAAAGAAAAGGCAAAGAGCGATACGACAGCAATATTAAAAATATAGCCTAATTTTACGTAGGAGATAAAGTTATGCTTAAAGTCCCTAATCCAAACAACTTAAATAGCTTATGGGACGGGCTTCGTGTTATTGTTAGAATAGGTTTTAATAAAATTATATTATACAAAAATCTAGATAGTGCATGAATCGCTTAAGACCATTAATAATCAGACTTCATTCAATAATCATAACATTTTATTCTAAGACTAGATCATAATTATTCATAAATATTTAACTTAGATCTATTACAGGGTGGCTCGTATAATGGCACACCCTAATAAAACCCTAAGTTTGATTGAAAATTTATATCTTATAAATAACATTTATACAAAGTTTATCTATTTTCTAAGAATTATTATATAACTAAATTCAAAAGAAATCAAAACAATTAACTAGGTTAATTTTAATTTTAGGTACCACAACTATTTTTGATGGGATACCCACATAAATCCTATTCCTTCTAATTCTAGACTCTATTTCGAAAACAATGGTGAAATATTAATATCTGAAAATTCCTGGAAATTTATCGTATATCGTAATCTTGAACCTTTATTCCTATTCGCAACTCTATCAAACGACTTATAAATAACTATCAATCTTTCATCACCACACATTCAAATTTACCCACCGTTATAACTACTACTCATTTGAAAAATAAACATAGACAGAATAGATTCTAGACTCAACGAATTTACTTGAATAAAATTATTTATGGATTTTATCGCGTTAAAATTTAACCCGATAAAATCCGTAAAAATAGTTTCATTCAATTTGTAGTGTTCGCTTAAATATAAGAAATCATTAACTTAATTCTTACACTGACAACAAGCGATCCAAACGCGAAATACTAGACTTTTAGGTTCAATTTTGAAATGACTCATTGGTGTTCCAGGCACAAAAGATGCCAAACATTATAACGAATGTATTGAACAGTTAGAGAAACAGCAAATATCTACTAATGATATCTTAAAACAACAATTACAAATTATTTCTTCAACGATCACGAATTTTAATGAAACATTACATAAAATCTGTTATGATGAATACGTTATTAACGAAGATATTGGAAAAATAAATTCATACTTTACCTCAACAAACAAACTTATATTTAATGTAACTATTCTTGAAGAAATATCCACCTTTACATTCAAATTCTAGAAGTTATAGTTTCTTTGGAACGAGATATCGATGATGTCATTAAAAGCATACTTTTCATTAAATCAAATGTAATTCACCCTTCTATAATATCCACTATGCGCCTATACAAAGAATTACTGTCTTCTTATTCCGCTGGGCTCAATAAAAACTTAGTTGCCCCAATAGCATTACCTAATTTACAATAAATACTTGAATCTGCCTCTATTACTTCCTATATTTATATGAATAAAATTATATATATCTTAGAATTCCATACATAAACACTCACGCCTGTCACCCAGAGGTAGGCAGAGACTACAGACTTCCATTTGGCTGATCCTGGCACCTCTCTCCTCCTTTACATCCATATATCTACGCACACACGCTCGTCGGTTAAGGGCTCTAATCTGGCTCATTTCAATATATCGCTTAATTTGGTCGATAAACCTTCGTCTAGAGCGTCCTTTCCGACTCTGCCGTTCACTTCTGCAGCATAAATTTGCTTTGTCACTCTTTCTTCGTTCATTCTTTCTATATGACCAAACCACCGAAGCATTCCTTTCTTAATCCTGGTCACAACGTCATCTTGCAAACCACACTTTTCTCTTATCACACTATTTCTCACCCTGTCATTCAGATTCAGCCTAGTATACTCCTAATGACCGCATTTCTACAGTATTTATTCTACTCTCATGCTTTTTTGCCAGACCCAACTTTCACTACCATACATTAAAGTAGGGACTAACACAGCATTGTGAATTGCCAAACGTGCCTTTTTGACACATTCTGACTCTTCACAATAGCGTAGAGCCCCATTCACTCTATTCCTGCGTTCACTCGTCGTTCTATATCCTTATCATATCTTCCATCCTGCTAAATAAACATCCCAAATATACAATTAGAATTCCTTTAGTAAAAACGAAAAATTACATTATACCATTTATATTCTATCCTATTCTACATCCTGACTCTTATATTCTACTATCCTTCCGAATAAACATATCTTGCCATGAGTACCACTAGACAGCAATACCTCATCATGAGCTCACTGGACAAATGCAAAGACTTTGCAACGAATCCAAAGTCTGCAAGGATCTTCTCATCTACAACATCAACACCAGACCCATATACGAAGTTTTCATCTTAACAACGACGCGTCAACAAGTTCCTGAAGTCTGATGTAACTACGTTTTCTACACATCAACACTTTCAAGCTCTTAGAAACAACAACTGGATCTACATACTCCAACGTAAGACTCCGTATGCTTTAGAATGCGAAAGCAAAACGACTCACGGTGAAATCTCTGGAGCAGGTATCATCACTCTATAACAAGGATGTAAAATTTACACCGCGTTTGTTACACTCCTAGCTGAGGACACAAAATCGATCAACATCAGCCATACTTTTATCTATGTGGATATTGAACATATTTGCGTCCCAGATGAAATTAAGCTGAAACAACCAGAACTCGCACCAATCCAGCTCAACAACATTCAACTCGACTCTCTTAACTCGTTTAGAGAACAAATAAAAACTCACACAAAATTGCTTGAAGATAATAAACCACATTTTAGAAAACATGTAACAAAATTTTCCATATTAAGTTTGATTAGTGGATCATTATGCTAACATATTTTTGTTATAAATGTTATAAACGCTTGCTATGGAATGACATACATAAAAATCCACATGGTAACTGTATACAAATTTTATAATTGCTTTGACTGTTCTCGTCGCCGACAACGTCGAGATTCCCATATCATCACTAAACACCACTGCTACAACAGCCTGTATATCAGAATACGAGACGACTGCTGACTACTCAAAAATCGAGAAAACCGCTCAATCTTTGTTCTAAGGGGGGTGTTATGTCATAGATACTATTTACTTTATATTATAAGTCCTGTTTTATTGTTTCTTTACTAAATTACTTCCTTAGAAGCCACACTAATTCGATTGTAATATTATATGCTAATGTTTATAGTTTACCATAAGTTAACCATAACACCAAGAACAATGTTGTTCCTTATGTTTACATACCTCCTAGCTTCCTACACTATTTAAACCAAATCTTTCGATCCTCAACATAATTCCATTCCCAAGTTCTCTGTATCAACTACTATATTTTAAGTTAGTTTAAAAGTATTAAATAAATTTATTTTTAAAGAGTTTTGTCTCTGCCACATAACAAGCGTCGTGTTTGAATAGACTATTTCGATTCACTTTTGATTTTAGTTGTCAGGCATTTATATTTAATGTCGTTTCTTTGCCCGTTACCATTACAGGTTACATACCTCTTTTTTATATACTCGTAATATCATTGGTTACAGCTTCTTAAAGTCCACTGTTCAACATAGGCCTCCTTCATAAATTGCCTCATAGGGTAAATTTGCTATAGTTGCCACGCTTGGTGAGGTTGGCAACCGCAGTTTTTTATTTTTAGTCGTTATTAAGAAGACGCTGCTGCCCATCTCCTGATTTGTTTACCTCTGTCACCTCATTAGACACCCACGGGATGATGGGGTAGTGGATATTTCTACAACGCCACTACACGCTAGGTTTATTGCCTACAAATTATCGTATCCCATTATCATCACAATAGTCAATAAAACTTATTTTTAATAAAACACTATTTAATTATACATCGGAAAACCGCTTTTCGATGTTTGTTGAAACATAGTTTTATTTAATACCATAACACTCAAATATCACTCTGAAAGAAAGAGTATTTCAAAGAGTTTTGCTCGCATCTAAACTCTTAATAAATATTCGAAACAACACGTTAGTTACAACCTATCTTCGTTTAATTTATTTATCGTATGTAAAGTCAATTCTCGTACTTGTGTTATAACGAAAATTCATGAACAGAAAGCGAATATTTTAAATTTATTGTTCCTAACGTAAACAAAATATTACTCTAGGTAGTAACAGTCTAGTCATGGAAAGAGATGGGATAGAAGCATGATAGATTTCATAATTGTGGATGAAAGAATGAGGAGCGCAGTGGTAGATACAAGGGTTTACTGGGATCCAACGTAGGGACGGATCATTACTTGGTCTTATGCCGAATCAATGGTCTATTCAGACGTTGGCGGCATCGGACATCTGTGTCTACCACTGCGTTACAGCGTATAAGAACAGAGAGGTTACAAGATGAAGGTACGAAAGAGAAGTTCAAATGTAGACTGAGATAAAATATAAGTGGTATGGATGAATTGTATATGAATGATTTAGACTTGGATACTGTGTGGCAATGTCAAAAAGGTTTGGTGGATGCAGCTACTGAAGTATGTGGTGTAAGTAGAGAACGAATGAAAGGAAAAATAGCACTTTATGGTGGGATAATGAGGTACGGATGGAAGTAGAAGGAAAGAATAGAGAATGGCTAGATTTATTAGCAACAGAGGCTAGTTATTCTAGCGGTATGAATGATGATATTGAAAGAAAAAAGCAGTCTTTAGACCCTAAATAAGAGATTAAAAGAAGTAGTTGAAAGGAAAAAGCAAGAAAGAACGGATAAGAATGATAGAAGAATATCAGATAACTTCTGAGGCAAATATTAAAATGTTCTGGAAACTCGTAAGAACTGCCAGGGTACATTCAAAACAGCCTAGAATGAATGCTATACGAAACCAGAATGGCTGTATTCTGAATAACGAATGTCGGGTTTAAGGAGATGGAAGGAATACTTTGAAAGCGTGTTTATTAGTAATGAGACGTTTGAATTAAACGAAAGAAATCTGAAAGAAGGGCAGCCGGATATGATAGAGTATCATTTGAAATGCTAAGGGCTGGAGAGGGAGTGGTGGCAGACCTGCTGCACCTTGTTTAATTTGTGTTGGGAACTTAAACGGATACCGGGAGACTGGTAAAACCGTGATAGTCCCACTATATAAGGGAAAAGGATCGCAGCAGGACTGTAAAACTACGTGATATCAGCCTCTTAGCATTGTGGGAAACTGTATGCTAAGGTACTAATTGAAAGAGTTATGAAAGATACTGATGGAAAATTTTTAACAGAGTGGACAGGGATGTGTTATGGCAAACACTGAACTCATTTTGAGCGCTTGGTTGATACAGGCATTGAAGTCTCTGTATAGGACTCCAGTGCTTGTGTCAGTATCAACGGGGCCTACTGGACTGGTTTGGCATACAAGGGTCAGACAGGGCTGTGTGGCTTCCCGTGACTGTTGAACCTATTTATGGACAGTTGTTTGGAAAATTTGAAAGTTCAAGAATGCGGGTTAAGAATGGGTGAGTTAACCGTCAAATGCCTTTTGTTACCTGATGACCAAGTCATACTCGTGTCGTCGGCGGCCGAGTTGCAAATGATGGTTACATTAATAAACAGTTCATTAAAAGAAAGGGAATGAAATTGAACGCAATTAAGACGAAAGTTATGGTTTTTGAAGAGAAGAATGTAAAACGATATATGAAGTAAGAATAGAGGGGCAATTGGTTGAGCAAGTAGATGAGTTTGTGTATTTGGGATGTGTATTTAGCTGGAATGGTAGATATGATAAGGATATCGAACGATGAGAACGCAGGAAATAAAGTAAATGGGGCTCTACACCTGTTGTGGAAAGTCAGAATGTGTCCAAAAAAGCACGTATGGAAATTCACAATGCTGTGTTAGTCCCTACTTATTGTATGGTAGTGAAAGTTGGGTGGTAGAAGAAGCACGAGAGTAGAATAAATGCTGTAGAAATGCGGTCATTAAGGAGTATGTTAGGGCTGAATCTGAATGACACAGTGAGAAATTGTGGATAAGAGAAGAGTTTGGTTTGCAAGATAATGTTGTGACCAGGATTAAGAAAGGAATGCTTCGGTGGTTTGGTCATGTAGAAAGAATGAATGAGGAAAGATTGACGAAGCAAATTTATGTGGCAGAGGTGAACGGCACAGTCGGGAAGGGACCCTAGGCGAAAATTTATCGACCAAATTGGCGATATATTGACAGGTGGGCCAAATTACGAATACCCTGACCGACGAGCATGTATGCGGAGGTATATGGATATGGAGGAGGCGAGAGAGTGTGTCAGATCGTGCCAAATGGAAGTCCATAGTCTCTGCCTACCTCTCTGGGTGATAGGCGTGAGTGTTTATATGTTTATGTATGTATATAACAGTCTTTAAACTATCCATAGCTGAACGTAGCTCTCTCATATTCATTCATCGGTAAAACATAAGGTAACTTATCTCCCTCCTCCACCATCGGGGTCTCCACTTTTTATCAACGTACCATATATTCAAACCAAACGGTTTGGTTCGTCTTCATTAATTTTCACAGCAAATGAGTGAAATTATTTATCAGCGTCTTTCTTATTTTCCGATTACAATGTGGGTCTTCTAGACAAGAATTAAGTGCTTTACCATCTTTGGCTACATCATTACCATCAGATGGGTAGTACTGAAGAACTTCTTATAATAAATAAAAATGAAGAATAACTGGCCATCATATTTCTTATCTTTCGATTACAATGTAGGTCTTCAAGGCAAGGATTATGTACTTGACCATTTTCAGCTACACAGAAACTTACCATTAGGTGGGTAATAAAGCTTAAAATAATAAAAATGTTTTGCTACGTGACGGACTTCACTTGGGCTGCACTTTAATCCACAATTCAAGGGAAACGTCTGCCTTCTAATGCATTAGAGGCGGTTGCTAAATATTTATGTGTTGCCACAATCTTGTAATGAATTTCAGTTTTATAGAATAATTATGACTCGAAACATGTACGATGTCAGGGGTTGATTTTAGTTTCTTGGAAGATTTTTAACATTACTTGAGACTCCCATTATTTTATATGACACATTTCAGTTACAATATCAGCATTATCATAATGACAATCTAGATAAACTGCCATAAGACGTAACAATTACAATAATTAATAGAATCAGCTGTTACTTTGCGGAAGTCCATGTTATTAAAGATGTTAAAATTAATAGGCTAAGATTCGCCTAAAAATAAACAAGATGTGTCTTTCGTGGGTCCCACCCTCTCTCAGTTGCGTGCACAATCCCCGTCACCACTAACCCTTGAACACCGCTACAGGAAAGACATCGATAATCGACACGTGTTTTGGTTTTAAACGAAGCATCATTAGGAGAATAAGATAGAGTCAGATTAATAGGAGAAATAGACTCTGCGATTGCTGACCGCTAAGTCATGTTTCTTAGCAGTTCTTTAATCGTGACAATTTCGGTAAATACACAAAACTATGGGGAAGCTTTATCTGTTCGTATGATGGAGGAGATTCTTAATCCCAGAAAGCTGACATAATCGCCACACTAGTCAGTTATGCAATTTTCATATTAATAAGAGGTCTAAGTATGAATTTCGAAAATAGTTTTCTTATTGCGTAATATGTATATAGCTTAAAAATAATGAATGTGATTTTTAATATAACTGATATAAAAAGACAAAACTTACACAACTAAATGTTACCTTATTTACAGGTTTCCATGTTATACAGTTTGTAAACTCTTGCTCAAGAAAATACGTTTTGTACATGGTGGGTACCACTGCAGCTCTGTATATTATAGTTGTAGCACGAATGAGTCTGCTCGACTGGGGTAGGACCACGCTCTCATAGAATACCAGCGTAAAATTCTGCTGTGCTTGTATGGTGATTGTAGAGAACGGGAGACCCTTCTTACTGGAAACGAGTCATTCCATCTCAGTCCTCAGGGTGACAACGTATTGAGGATAAATGTAGATGTCTATGGGCCACAGCATCCACTTACCATCAGGTGGACTGTGTGCTCGTTTGTCACCTTTATTCAATATAAAAAGTAATATATATTATATTTATAAAATATATAAAATATACTAATTATATATGTATGTTCTTATTATTTATATTATGTATATGAAAAAACTACTTGTTTAAAGTTCTCCCATAAAATTTGGATATGCAACAAAAATGGACCGAAATAGAGATTTATTTAATTATTTAATTCATAGACGTTATTGCAATATATTGTAATAAGAAAATTTTTAGAGAAGGATTATCGACGTTTAATTCTCTTCAGAACTGATTGATGACCTAGATTACTTTCTACCAATCTTACCACGAACGATAAAGATTTTGTTTTAATTGGCATTTTAAACTAATATTCTGTAATAATTCTGGGCGGTTTATTAAATTATACTTTGAACAGAAAACTAAAATCGAGTAAGACCCAACGTTCTTGATGCCATTTAGCTAAATTACAATTAAAACTGAAATGCCCAAAAAATGTTTTTGCACCGTTCCTAAAGGTATGATGTAATAGGTTTTACAATTTTAATTCAGTTCTGTGTGCACTTAAAGTTAAATATTGTATTGTTTATTACTTTGACTTTTCAAAGTAAACTATAGTTAAAATAAATTATGATTCACTTCATGAAAAAATATAGAAGTAGTGTTCCGCCCTGCTTCTCACGGGTGATTCTCAAACACACAAAAATTCATTAAATTCGGTCCAATTGTTTACAAGTAGTCCAGTAATAAATGATTACAAATGATTCAGATTATAAATGAAAGTAATCTAAAGCTAGCAGTAGACTGTTTTAAAAGCTAATTAAGAAGAAATACTATTTCATTTTTATAACTGTTCGAGCAATATTGTAATGCGTGTGTGTTGTACGTAAGATGAACAGTATGAATGTGTGAGTGAGGTCTTTAATAAGTTAAAATGTAATTTAATGGACAGTAGCAAATAAACCACCGTATCATTGACACCTTGTTTCTGTAATCAGTCCCTGTAAAAACAGTGAACCTTAACACCAAAACATATGGTCGTTAATCGAGCCGGATCTAACGACGTGTCTCTTGTGACGTTATAACTATCAAGTGCTAAACAAAAGGACGGACCGGGCGGTCGAGGCGAGAACAAAAGAACCTTTTTGTGTGACTTGTGCAAGTTATAAGACATTTTACGACCGTTTGAATAATTATATATTTGAGTTATCGAAGTAAAACTAGTTTGTTTATAATACATTTTGTGGAACGTTTTATACATTTGTGGAACTTTATATAAATATGGCCACTACTCCGGAACAAATATTATCTTTACTGGAAAATACTGCGGCATTATTACAAAAGGCTCAGACTAAAGAAATGTCTAAGCAACGCGACTTACAAAAGGATACATTGAAACTCGACTGCAAATTATAGAAGAGTATTGGAATTCTTTTAAAACTCACATCAAGATCTTGTAAAATGTGTTCCCAAAGAAAAGCAAAAATATACCTTATTTCGCAAACGAAGACTATTTTATTTATGAAGATCTATATTTATGTTTACAAGCCGACCTAAAAGATTTATTGTTAACATTAACACAGCCGGTATCAATGCATCCTAGTGTATCTACCAACCTATTACATCCAATGAAGGAATAGTCAAATTACCGAATACAACTGCCGTCTTTCGCCGGTATTTACGAAGAATGGCCTGCATTTCAAGATCTATTTGTCGTTAGTGCACAACAACTCATCTCTTAGTAAAGTACAAAACTTCACTATTTAAAAAGTAGCCTTACTGGTGAAGCTGAAACTCTATTGAAGCATATTCAAGTAACAGAAGATAATTATGATCAGTCATGGGTGATGCTTAAAACTCGTTACGGAAATAAACGTATAATAGTAAACTCTCTATTGAAAAGATTATTTATGCAGAGGAAAATCCCTGCCCAAACTGCAAACTATATAAAGGCACTTCTCGATACCACTACAGAATGCATTAATAGCTTAAAAAATCTCAAAATTTCAACCGACTCTTGGGATCCATTAATTATATTTCTCGTTGTGCAGAAGTTGGACCCGGAGACGCATAGAAATGGGAGAGTTTGCTTACCGGGAAAATTCTGACGAATTACCTTTGTGGGCGGATCTCAAATTTCTTCAATCGAAATTTCGTACATTAGAGTTAATCACATATTCACCAAGGGACAAGATAAAAGTAAAGAAAATACGCTACATGTTGCTACTGCGGCTACGTCTAAATTAAAGTTGCCTAATGTGTGAAAATCATACACTGTGTCACTGTGGGAATTTACTAAGATGGAACCAACAGAAAGGTGTCAATATCTAAGAACCACAATCTGTGTTTTAATTGTCTGGCCCCAAGACACTCTGCAAAGAAATGTCGCCTTAATATGTCCTGTCGCATATTTCATAAACGTCACCACTCTTTAGTGCACCAAAACATGGAGGCGTCATCAAATCAACCAGACAATGATCAAGCGCACGAAGCAAAGAATAATGATCAAGGAAGCTCATCAAATCCAACAATATCAAATGTTCAGTTATCTTCACACTTTGCTACTAGTACCACCACAGCATTATTGGCTACAGCACTCATAGTTGTCAAGGATCAACTGGGACATACAACTGTACTACGTGCCTTAATAGACCATGGCTCACAAGCCACATTTATAAGTGAAAGAGCTGCTCAGACACTTAAACTGAAACGCACTGCTATTAAAGGCACAGTTACAGGCATTGGATGCAGCAAAACAATTTTGAAGCAAGCTGCTGAAATACAGCTTTTATCAAGATACGAAACAAACTTTAAGCTCAATATCAAAGTTTACATAATGCCAACTCAGCCAGTCAGTTACCAGCACGAACCATTTCCCTGAAGAACTGTTCACACCTCCAAGGCCTCGTTTTAGCAGATCCAGGCTTTAATCAACCAGGACGGATAGATATGTTATTAGGTGTGGACGTATGTGCCCAAATTATGAAAGGTGAAGTAATCAAGGTCCTCAGGCACTCAACATCATACAACACAGAACATCAGAAGGACGTTATATTGTAAAACTTCCAACAAAACAAAACCACTTTTATCACCATCAGGAAGAACAAGAGATATAGCACTAAGAAAATTGTATCAATTAGAAAAGAAATTCGAAAAGGACCAAACTTTAAGCAGAATACACAAAGGTGATGCAAGAGTATATAGAATTAAATCATTTAGAAAGGGTACCAGAAAATGAAATTAACAACCAACAGTATACCTTCCTCATCATGTCGTTGTAAGGCAAGATAAAGAAACAAGTAAAGTGAGAACAGTTTTTAATGCGTCGCAAAAGGGGAAAAATAATATTTCACTCAATGAAGAGTTACTGGTAGGACCACAGTTGCAAGATGACATGAGAAGTTTAATCATGAGATGGCGAATGAAAAGGATCTGTTTTGTTGCTGACATCCAAAATGTACCAAATTTTAGTCTCAAAAGAAGATAGAGATTTACAAAGAATATTATGGAGAAGTTGCAAAACCCAACCAGTACAAGATTATCGTCTCTTGAGAGTTACGTTTGGAACTGCTTCTGCTCCGTATTTAGCAGTAAAAACCTTGCACCAAATTGCAGAAGATGAAGGTCGAGATTACTCTGATGCTGCCAGAATTATAAAGGAAGACTTTTACATGGATGACTTGATGTCAGGCAAAGACACACTTCAAGATGCAATCAAAGTAGCGAAAGAGATTGGGTCTATTTTGCAGAAGGGAGGTTTTACTCTTCAGAAGTGGTGCTCAAACAACGCAGAGTTCTTAAAACAATTTGAATCCTCTGAAAGAAGTTCTCAAGTACACCTAGATATAACGATAGATGGAACAATACGGGCACTAGGCTTACAATGGGACATGGGAAAGGATGTATTTAAATATAGTCTTCACTTACCTTCTATGGCTGCTACTATAACCAAGAGAACAATTCTAGCCGACATTCAAAGATTATTTGATCCACTTGGCTGGTTAGCTCCTTCTATATTGCCTGCAAAATTACTCATCCAACATTTATGGACACAAGGAATTTCATGGGATGAAGAAGTTAACCACTTAATAGCAGAAAAATGGAGAAAACTTAGAGAAAATTACCAATACTTACCTGAGGTAGAGATCAACCGGTGGCTGCATACATCTGAAAATGTAATGAATAATATTACAGTTCATGGTTTCTGTGACGCATCTACTCAAGCATACGCTGCAGTTGCTTACAAGTTCAAACTATAGATGGATTGATTAAGACTGAAATAATTGCAGCGAAAACACGTTTAGCTCCTATCAAACCTCAATCCTTACCTCGTCTGGAGCTTAACGGGGCTGTACTCCTGGCGGGACTCCTGAAAAAAATAAAGGAAGCTATGAAAATACCTACCTGTCAAATATTCGCGTGGACGGATTCCACCATAGTACTCTCTTGGCTTTTCGGAGATCCTGCAAGGTGGAATACATTTGTGAGAAATAGAGTTGTTGAGATATTAGACAACATTGGCAACCAGAACTGGTATCACGTCCAATCACAAGACAACCCTGCTGATGCCGCTTCTAGAGGGAAGCACGTGCTAGATCTGAAAGATGATAAAATGTGGTGGAACGGTCCTGAATGGCTAAGCACAAGTTATATTAAATACAGCAGACCAGAAAACATAACAACGAACCTAGAAAGAAAGATCATATCAGTACAAGTAAATCTAAAACAAACAAACGAAAGTTCTAGTATAGCTACTAAGTTTAACAGATTTGATAATTTAACAGAGCTATTAAAGGTTATAACATATTGCAAAAGATTTTAAAAGGAAGGGAATTGGAAAATAAGGGAACTACAATATCTACCAAGGAATTAGAAGAAGCTTTAAAAACATGTATAAAAATTGTACAAAGGGACACATTTGAAGAGACATACAAAACCTAAAATCGATAAAAAGGGTAAAAAATTACAGTAAAATAAAGTCTCTTTTACCTTACCTAGATGATGAAGGTATCCTCAGGGTGGGCGGCCGATTACGTCACTCTGACCTTGATGAAAATAGCAAACATCCTATTATATTAGACAGTGAAAATCAGTTGAGTGCACTTATAGTAGCTGATGCTCACCTGAAGACACTACACGGTGGAACGCAATTGATGCTTGGATATTTAAGATTAAAATACTGGATCCTGAAATCAAAGATTGGTAAAATTAAAATTCGCAATTGCCTCATATGTGCCAAGCAAACGCTAAGCTAAATCACAATTAATGGAGACTTATCGTGTAAGAATTACACCTGCTCGACCCTTTCTACAGTGGAGTAGACTTTGCTGGCCTTACCAAATCCTGAGATCTAAAGGTAGAGGATTTAATACAACTAAGGCTTAGCAATTTTTTGTTTGCATGTCAACAAAAGCCATACACCTAGAATTGGTTGGAGACCTTACCTCGGAGGCCTTTATTGGAGCTTTCAGAAGATTTGTAGCCAGAAGGGGAAGATGTGCACATCTCTGGAGCGACCAGGGAAGAAACTTCGTAGGTGCCAACAAAGAACTTGTTACAGCTTGGGCAGACGCAAAGATGAAGTTTGATGATCACATTTCTGAAATGTTAGCATTGGATGGCACACAATGGCATTTCATACCTGCCTATAGTCCTCACATGGGCGGATTATGGGAAGCAGGTGTCAAATCAATGAAATACCACATGAAAAGAATATTGACTTGCAACCTAACCTATGAAGAGATGACGACCTTACTGTGTCAAATAGAAGCTTGCCTTAACTCACGCCCTCTTAGCCCTATTGACGACTCAGACACAGACAACATACTGCCACTTACCCCAGGGCACTTTTTAATAGGCGAAGCTCCAATCAATGTACCCCACTCTGATCTAAAGAACATTTCTGTCAGTCACTTGTCACGATGGCAACATCAACAGAAGCTCCTATCTGATTTTTGGCGAAGATGGCAACAAGAGTACTTGACCAGGTTACAGCAGAGACCTAAGTGGCAAGGAAAAGTGAAGGAGTTTGAAATAGGACGCATTGTTCTTATAAAATGTGACAATCTCCCTCCTGGTAAATGGATGCTGGGTCGTGTGGTAGATAAGCACCCAGGTGATGATGGAGTGACTAGGGTGTATAGTGTTAAAAGTGGTGAAAGTGTAGTGCATAGACCAATGAACAAGTTGTGTCCTTTACCCATAGATATAGACTGATGTTTTATACTAAATCATTTGTGGCTTAATTTTTTTTTGCATGTATTAATTCTATGGAATGTTCTAGTATGTATTCACATTTACATCAAAAGTTGTATCAAATTGGTTAATGTTTTCTGAATTATTTGATTGAAATATGTCTATTACTTGTAAAGCTTAATGAATATAAGTGTCACCTTTATCAAATGTATGTACTCATGTGTATTGTATAACAAATGTCATGGTCAATTATTATATTTTGGAGTATGTATGAAATGTAACATGTTAAATAATAAAGGACTTTATGAGTCCTTTGGTGGGCGGCATGTTCGAGCAATATTGTAATGCGTGTGTGTTGTACGTAAGATGAACCGTATGCATGTGTGAGTGAGGTCTTTAATAAGGTAAAATGTAATTTAATGTACAGTAGCAAATAAACCACCGTATCATTGACACCTTGTTTCTGTAATCAGTCCCTGTAAAAATAGTGAACCTTAATACCGGCAACAATAACTTATCGCGATATCCGATTCAGTTGGACCAAACGGAACATTAATTGAACTGAAAACGATGAAATTTACAATATAAGGGGTCAACTAGGGCGAAAAATCAATTTAGCCAGGTTTCATTTCTAGGAAAGTATGTTTTCATGCACAAAATAACAAGCTTGACTTGCTCGCTCACTATGATTTTATTTCTCTCAGATATCATCTTCTCATCAACCTAATAATGGCAAGAGCGTATGGCTATTACGCCGGAATGCGCGAGTTCGAATCCTGCACCTGTAATGTGGTGACGCTTATTTGTCTTTAATAGGTATTCTATATGACTCATAAAATGTTTTTGCGGGTTTACTTTTTAACTGTGTGGTCAAAGATTTGGTCAAATAATGTTTAACTACAGGATTTTTACAAAAATCATTGTTTTATTATATACAATGAAACCTATATAATACATTTTTAATAAATAAAATGAAAAGAAAAAATAATATGTTAGAAACTGGGTTCTTAGAATCTGCTCTAACGGTCTTTGTGAAATTTGTACTTAGATAACGTTTTACTTCATAAGTTTTATAGATGTAATGGTTTAATACCTGGGAAAATGATTTATATAACGCTGAACAAAGCTCGCAGTCACTCAGGTATTTCAAGTAATATATATTATATGATATATTTAACACCTACATACATATAAAATGACATACATCGTATTATTATTTGCATGCTATTAAGAAATAAATAACGATTTTAAAAAATTGTCGGTCTGTCTGTTCGACTATGTGTCTGTCCATCTGTCCGGAATGTTTGTGATGAAACTGTCCGAACAGATAGAGACTTGCCCAAGAGGGATCAAGGCTGTTTTATTTTATTTTATATGATTAAATTCATAATTTATTTGCTAGCACAAAATATTAACTGTGTTTATAATCATGCCACCAGCTAAGTTACCAAATTATTTAAAACAACTAATCTCCTTCAAATTTTTAAATCTTGTAATTTTGGTTCTATAAATAATCTTCTTCCCTCCTTCATTGACATGGGCCTCCCATTGTAGCAAAGAATAAATAAAAGTACAAGATGTTGTAGGAAGGATTGCCTTAATTATCACGCTTGGCAGTCGGATCAACAATCGCACTTCCAGACGCCTCTCCTTTGACGCTGCTGTCCGTCGCCGGTCTGGATAGAATAGAATCGAATAGAGTAAAATATTTTTATTCAATATTGATTACAAGTAATTCTATTGAAAGTCATTTTTACCTTACCACTGGTTCCCAAAAACCCTCTGTCCTGAGAAGAACCAGCCAGAAACCCAGGGACTTGTTTCTTAAAATAAATTTTACAATATAAGTAAATGGTTACAAACTGTTTACAAAATTTATTTTAGAAACAGCTGAAACGACCACCTCATTCCCAGGGGTTATTATCAACCATATATTCATTTATATTATAATAACCGTTTTTATACAGTATTTGTTTAATTAAATATTTAAACTTGGTAATAGAGACCTTGTATATTTTCTGGAACTTTTTGTAATAGCATATACATTGCCCCAAGAATGAAGTACTGACTCTGTGGAGTCGAGAGACTGGTATCACTTGCTTGTGTTTGTTCCTAGTGTTTACAGAGAGTGTATATCACTTTTTACTCAAACTATCTTTGTTTTGTAAACATACATAAAATTTTCGTAAATATACTGAGAGGCCAAAGTTAATATATTTATTTCTTTAAATTTTTCTCATGAGGCTCTCGGTTTAAGGTTGTAAATAGCTCTTATGGCCCTCTTCTGCAAAACAAAAATAGTTTCTAAATCAGCCGCACTTTCCCATAGCAAAATCCCATAAGACATTATACTATGGAAATAACTGAAATAAACTAATCTGTAATAAGCTGTCTCCACACTAGTGAGATCTCTATTCTTTTACAGCATAAGCTGCAGAGCTTAGTCTGCTTGCTAGTTAGGATATATGGGGGCCACACTGAAGCTTTTCGTCGAGAGTGATGCCAAGAAAAACAGAGGATTCAACAGGGCTCAGTTCTTCCCATTTAAAACACATTAGTATTCAGATTTTTAACATTTGTTGTTGTAAATTTAATACATTTACTTTTATTGCCGTTTAAATGTAGATTATTAACGTTAAACCAATGCACTAATTTTGATATAGCATTATTCACTTCGTCACATTTAAATAATTGACGTTTAAGTTTAAAAATCAAGGAAGTATCATCAGCAAATAATACTATAACATGATTATCCTCTACAAGGAAGGTAAGTCATTAATATACACTAAAATAGAAATGGGCCAAGAATCAAGCAGGGACACCCATTTTACGCACGACCCGGAAGAACTTTTAGCATTGATAATAACTTTCTGCATTCTATTACTTAATTATTCCATTCCTTAATAGACTCATGGTGAACACAGTAGAAGGCCTTGGACAGGTCACAAAATACACCCAAAGCATTTTCCTAATTCTCCCATGCACAAAAATATGTTTTTAACTGTGTGTCAAAGATTTGGTCAAATAATGTTTAACGACAGGAGTTTTACAAAAAACATTGTTTTATTATATACAATGAAACCTATATAATACATTTTAATAATTGAAATGAAAAGAAAAATAATATGTCAGGAAACTAGGTTCTTAGAATTTTTGGTATATCCCATAGAGGTCATCATTATAGGGCAACAATGGACATAGACCTCCCTAGGAATGCCACAAAGCACATTCCTTAACCACCAGCACCCATTAGCAGAAAGTTTGCATCTTTTAGGAGGTTACCACTCCATCAAGTAGGTGCCACTCATAGACTTTAACTTGGCATATTCACTTTACACCCCAGGGTACAAGTATTTAGTTTCATCATTATAATTTTACGAATAGACTAACAGTACTTAAATATAGAAGCAAGAGCTGCAGGTATTATGATTACACAAAATTTACTAAAACCTTAACGCGAGCATATATTATGCTTTTACAAGCATTCATTTTCTCTGTGTGAGAAAATGCTTTGATTCCAACCTTTACAGTAAATTGTTTACATGCAGGAACGTAATTTACCCGATGTTGCCGCTGCTTTAATATGTGGGTGTCAATATTTAATTTGGGTAATGAATGAACCGATTCCTTTGCTACATCGCAACTGAATTCTCGATAAAATTTGTATAAGATGTATAGTAAGACAATTTAATTAAGTTTCATACAATTACTTTTCATTTATTGAGAGTCAAAGTTCTCAAGTGTTTATGATGTTTACCTTTTCTATACATATAAATAAAATTGAAGTATCTGTATGTAGCATCAATTACTTTCTTTTAAGGTCAGGGATTATTTGCATACTATTAAGACATGAATAACCATTTTGGAAATTTTTGTCTATCTGTCTGTTTGTCTGTCTGTCCAGGCTAATCTTAAGAATTTTAGTGTAATCGAAAAACTGATAAAGTAAATGTTTGTTGATGATTATCTTAAAACTTTATGTTTTTTTTGCAACTTCACACAAAAATGGCCTTACACTTTATCTTCTATATCTTAAGGTTTTGATGATTTGTTTAATACAGAAGCGGGCCATAAGAGCAATCTATGACTTAAAACCTAAAGAGTCGCTCAGACAAAAATTTAAGGAAATTAATATATTAACTTTGGCCTCTCAATACATTTATGAAAATGTAATGTACGTACACAAAATAAAAGTAGTTATACAAAATAAGTGATATTCATTCTGTAAATACTAGGAACAAACACAAGCTAGTAGTACCAGTTACTGACTCCACCGAGTCAGTAATTCATTCTTGGGGCGATGTATACGTTTTTACAACAAAATCCCAGAAAATAAACAAAATTCGACCTGCTCAAAATTCAAAAACTTTATTAAACATAGTTTGTATAAAAAGGGTTATTATAATGTTAAGGAATTTATGGATGATAATAACCCTGGAATGAGGTGTTCGCTGCCAGGCTGTTTCTAATTTGTTTTGTGTGGTTAATTGTGTAATATACATGATTGTAAGCTGTTATTTAAAAAAAAAGTCCCGCTGGGTTTCTTGCTGGTTCTTCCCAGGACAGAGGTTTTTTTTCGAACCAGTGGTAATTAGACAAAAGAGTGACTTTCAATAAGTATTATTTATAATCTATATTGAATAAAAAAGTTTCTGTTTCTGTTTCTGTTTCTGTTTCTGATGCAAAACCGATTTTTATATTTTTTACTTCACAAAATTTTACAGCAAAACTATGAGTATTAAAGAATGAGGTGATTAAATCTTTTCACTTAAAATTAATAGATGTTAAATTTATATTTTGAATTAAATAATATTTTCATATATTTGACATGTTAAAAATTTTTAGTAACTATTTTCCCATATATGATAAGTATTTATTCTCTTTTTCTTCTTTATTGGTCTACAAAACTGAAGTAAATTATACTACAAATTTTATAGGTATTTTAATATATAATTATGTAGTTACTGGTTGCTTTGTTTTCGTGATAAGAAATGAATTATTTTGCGTTTTTCTAAAAAGTTGTATACAACAGTGTAACAAAAGAGTGACGATGAAATTCATTATTTTATTTAAATATCGTTACTCTTTACACTAGGATTATCTTTTGTAACGTGGAAAGGCTTTACATGCATAAATTGCGCATGCACTAGCATCCAGATCCATCCCCAGAAGACAAGTTTACGCGTTTACCGCTAAAAGAACCCTTTGTCGAGTCTTCGAGCATCAGCGGCGCCCTGAAAATTCAGGGCACGCCGCTTGTTGCTTCAGCCAGTATCGGAATCCTCGGCGTCGAGATATTGAATGACGCAGTTTCGTGGTCACTCGGAAGAGAAGCAGAGCGGGACAGTATTTCATGCCGGCACATCGCCTGCAACTTTACAAGGCGCAGGTTCAGCCTCACATGCAAAATAGCGCAGAGCGGCTCGAACCATCGACGACCGAGTTCGATCCACTGGTGCTGCAAAGAGTTGTTGCATCCCTTTGCATTTTCTATCGAATTTACCATGGGGAGTGCTCTAAGGAATTGTTCGGATTAATTAACATATCGCGAAAACCTTTCGTTACCATCCACATCATCTGGACGCTTTACAGTCCACTGCGGTGTGATTTAATAGGAGTTTTCTTTCTCGCACGACCATCGTTTACCACCGATACGACTTAGGGACCTTCAAGAAACGAGCTCACTCCTTTTTAAAAGGCCGGCAGCGAACCTGCAATTCCTCCAGTGTTGCAGTTGTTCATGGGCGGCGGTAGTCACTACCATCAGGTGAGCCGTATGCCTGTTTGCCCCTCTCATTTAAAACACCCGGAAATTTTGTAAGCCATACAAATAATTTCTTCGTGCTGTGGTTACGAAGATACGACATTCAGCGCCGCATCTCAATGCTTAGCCACTGCACCAACGAGCCGTTGTGATTAAAATAATATTTCATAATAATATTTATTAATAATCCATTAACAAAATAAATTTTGTCCATGAATTTAAGTTTATAATAGGTTTATAATACACCATTATAAACTTAAATCTGATCTTCTTGAGTTTGCATGTCGATAAGATTGACTTGGCAACGGCTGTTCATTTCAGAATGTAGTATGGGTTTGAAACAAGTCCGTTTTTCTTCATAATCTTTTACGCTGACAAGTTTCGCACATAGAGAGAAAATATTTATTATTTCTAAAGTTATGTTCGCATATTTTCGTCGAGTTTCATTTTAAGTCTATTCCGACCACCACGACCAACGGCCACATGAGCTGCTTCAATTATATCAAAATTTCATCTACATACAAGTAGTATTTCATGGGCTTCTTTCTAGTCGCTAATTTTCGTATTCCACAAATATTAATTAACTTAAATTGTTTCAGTCTCCTGTACTGTTTCTGAGATTTCTGAAAAGCTAATGCTTCTTCTTCTTCATTCATCTTCTTCAATTTCGTCCACTAAATTGTAATAGGTTTCTTTTGTCATAATATAAAAGTGGTCCTCTTTTTTTCGTGATCGCAAATCGCTAATAACCGGTTTAAATACTCCTCTTTCCATCGCGTTCCTCATTTAGTTTTGCCATGACAATTGCGCTCGAATCAATCTATACGTGCTTATCAGAATAAAAAGCGGGACTGAACGGAGCGAGCGCAGCGCGCGGACGGCGCTCGGAAAGGATTCCTCGCACCGTCCCGTAACCTCGGTCGGAACAGTTCTCACTGACTCGCTTAGGAAAAACGCGTTTTGTCTAGTAAGAACTAGTTTACCTGATATTAAATTTTGAGAATTAGTTAATTCTAGTTAAGTTACATTAAAAATTGTTTTAACTAGGGAAAACGCGTTCTATCTACAAACTGGTTTTAACTGAAGTTGTTTAGCGAATAGTTAGTAATAAAACCAATACGGTTTTTATTACTAACTATTCGCCAGGCAACCAAATAAATAAAGCTTGGTAGCATGGTGGCTAATAGATTAGCTGCAGCCTACATAAAAAATAATATATATTTTTTTTATTAACGTGGCTTTGAGTTTTCAAGCAAACAAACAGGAGTAATAAGATTTCTGCATTTTATTAAACTTATCTTTTATAGAAACTTTAATTTTTTGATAAATTAGGTCTGCATAATTTCTGGCATTGTTGTAAAACGTGTACATTGCCGCATGAAGAAAAAACTGACTCCTTGAAGTCGAGTATTGGTACAACTAGCTAATGTTTATTCCTAGTATTTACGAAATGTACCTACATCATTCATCATCATCATCAACATCATCACAGCTCTTCACAAGTCCACTGCTGAACATAGGCTTCCCAAGGAATGTCACAGCACGCCCTGAGCCACCTGCATCCATCGACTTCCTGCATATCTTACCAGGTCGTCACTCCATCTAGTGGGGACGCCCCACATTTCGTGCGCGCCGTTAGGGCTGCCACTCGAGAACCTTTTTTCCCCATCGGTTGTCGGTTCTTCTATATACCGGTACTGAAGTCCTTCAGAAGCACCAAAGGAGCTTCTGAAGGATTTCAAGTACCGGTTTCCACCCGCTTTAAGAAGCTTCGCTGTAATTCCATTCTCGACCGGGGCCTTGCCGTTTTTGAGGTGCTGGAGAGCATTCTAATCTCGCTCAGACTGACGTCCGGGATAACATCGGAATAGTGTCGGATAAGACTTGCTCTTGGATCGTTACTCACACTTGCGTGTGGCTCCAACGATGATGTGTATAGCTGCCCATAGAACCTCTCAATCTCACTCAAAATCTCAGGTGTCCCGGAAACGATGCTGCCACATTCGGTCTTCAGCTTCGACAGTTGGCTCTTTCTGGCAGACAGATCTCTAGCAAAGACTTTGAAGTCCTGGTTCCGCTCGATCGCTTCTTAAATACGAGCCGTATTGAAGTTGCGTAAGTCCCGCCGCATGCATTTGGAGATTTGTCTGTTCAGTTGCCTGTGCTGTCAAATATACTGAAGACTGCAGCTTCATATCCCGTCTAACAGCCATAAGATTAAGAGTGTGATCGGAGAGTTTTATGTTCTTCTGTGGCGGGTCTTGCAAAACTTAGCTCTGACCGTATGGACAGTTTCCACGAGCTTGTCATTCATATCGTCCACTGCATTGCAATCTTCTAGGCACTGAAAACGGTTTCGTAGCTCGAGCTGAAAGGTTTCGGCACTTTGATTAGAGCTCGAGGGAGAGCGTTGACTTCATTAGACGTGACCTCTCCAACTTAACGTTTAGGTTCAGTGCCTCTCACCATTCGGTGATCGCTGCCGGTTTTCAACCTCGCGATTACTGAGACATCACTGAACAGTTGTCGTCTGGTCATCCTAATGAAGTCAATCTCATTTTTGTCGAACCGTCAGGGCTCAACCAGGTCCACTTCCACATCATTACTTTATTGAAAAGATTGTTGTTTTGTGTACATATTACATTTAATTTAAGAGTAAAGCTTCGAATCTCTTAACATTAAATGCATATTGCAGAACTAAGTTTCCTCGCTAGTTTAGAAATATGGGCGCCCACTTTAATAAAATGATTGCGTTCATTAGATGGTTTTAAGTTATTATTTTAATATATATTATGATGTTGCATTGATAACTCATTTTATTCATGATTTTATGAAAAAAAATTTTAATTAAAAGTAAGCTTTGAATAAAAGGCTAACTTTAAAGACCTAAAAATAATTTTAATATCACACTATCAGAAAATGACGCCAAGAAGAGTATATAGACAAAGAAGTGGGTTTTAGTTTTACTAAAATATTAATTTTGTTAAAATTAAATTTTGACTCTTTTGAATGGACTAAGAAAAGTCATAAGCTCAATTTAACAACTAGATATTCGTTTAAATAATTACATTAAAAGCGTCATTCCCTATTTTCCACGCCAGGGGTGATGACGTAGAATTTTTCCTCCAAATTTATATAAAGCCACTCCTGAAATATGAGCTAATTATTAAAAAGATTAATTAACATCAGTATACAATTAACAAAGATATCGCGTAAGATAGGTACAAAAAAAGAACAGACAGTCGAATTTACAACCTCCTCCTTTATTGAAGTCGGCTAAAATGTGGTAAACTAAAGTACTGCATTTGATGTTTTAGCTTAGCATAATATATCATTGTCATACAGGAATTTCAGGAACAAAATACAATGAAGGAATTTTCTACTGGTACAGGAAAATAATATTGTGCTCAATCCCGACATCACTGAAAACCGTGTGGGAATTATTTAAGAATTTATGACCTGAACGTGCTGCAATAGCGATATTGGAATAATTTGTATTTAATCTTGTAACAACGTCTTATAAGTAAATGTAATCTGGCCAACATAAAAATATAATTAGTACAAAAATAAAAATAGTTAGTTGTATAATACTTTAAAATAAAACTGAATATATAAATTGAAAATTCAGACGTAAACGAGTTTGTCTCTGACATTTGTATACAGTGTATTGTTCCCACGTTTATTTAAATTATTTAGAACAAATCTGGGAAGATGTCCATTTTTAGTTGTTTGTACGACGTTATACAAAGTACTATTGTTTCTATAAATCCTCAGTTTCAGTGCCTTGTGGAATATTAGGTAGAGAGATAGCTAGAGACTCGGATTCGGTATGATTTTGGTCTCACGAATATGGGGTTCTATATAGGAAACGGTAGAAACAAAAGGGCTGAACCAATTGAACTTGTAAATGGTGCAAGTATGAGTCTGTTTTATACTCAAACTTGCACTTGACTATAATATGTTTGAGATATTTCCTGTAGAGACAACTTGGGTTCTGGTTCTTTATTCGCCTAAAGGCTAAGTATAGCCATTCAGCGAGGAAATGCATGAAGCGCTATATCAAAAGTAGAATTAAATTTTAGTATTTTTATTGATATAAATATTTTTAATATTATAATAAATATTTTTAATATTATATTATATTTTCATATGTAAGATTCACTCTTGAGTATGCATGCCAGGTTTGGTCACCGTTTTAAAATTTACATCAACAATATTGAAAGGATTCAACGTAAATTTATTTCACACTGAACTATAAATTTAAACATAATAGCTCATCATATTTAGATGACTGCCGACGCTATAACCTTCTTACGCTCGAAGAAAGACGAAACCTGTTAGATATGGGTGTTAACTTGTTTAAATTAGTACGATTTTTCTAGTGTAGATGGCGTTGATAGATATATAGATTGCGGTATAAAGATGTCATTTCATTTACGATAAGTGTGAACTGTAATTTTTATTGTTTGCTAATAAACCAGATTAAGTATAATGCTTTGAGCACCTCTGGTTTTTTGACATACAGTCCATACCCCATTTGTCCATGGTCCTTCGAGCCGGATGTGGTTCATATCTGAACAGGTGCTTTCGGGAACGAAATTAGACCTTAAATTATCACACTCGTATTCCGGTGAAGTGATACCTGGCACAGTCTAGTTACACTGTGAGGCAGTAAATATACACAGGAATTGAACGCGAGTACGGCGGGAGGAATGAGATAGTGGACCACATTAGCAAACCGAAGCAGGCCCATACAAGAAGTGTAGCAGTTTATACAGACGTCAATTTCGACCCTATTGCCGTAGGGAAATTGCAGTGCATAGTGAGTGGTAATCATCCAAAAACTGTGAGTACATTTTAAAATTCATTATTGTGGAAAAGTGAGCCTTATATACCAAGCAAGATTAAATTTCAACTTTTAAAGTATTTCATTTATTTGTCCAAATCTGAACTTTATTTTAAAAAAATTAAACATAGAAAAGTACCAGTGATTATAAAGATTTTAGAACTTAGAAAAATAATTCGAGATGTAAATTGTAGACTTAGTTAATTTTAAGTGAATTTTAGTTAAGACGGAAACCTATGCCCGATTTTTTTTCTCTGATTTAAGTTAAAACACTTGTAAAATTTCAGAATTATTTCGCACTTGTAATTTATTTCATTGGGATTGTAAAATAGTTAATACAATTGTGAAAGTTATTCCAATATAGGCATATTTACTAAATTTTCTGAACTAAACTTCTGTTATTTACTAAATTGTTGTTGCTTGCTTTTATCAAAGATGTCGTTACAAACACTTATTAAGATTCAAGAGGATATTTATAATAGATTGTCTAAGGAAAAGTAACTTTAAAAATCACCCAAAGATAGGATTACTAAACAATATGTTGAAACTAGATTGGAGAATATACAAAATTGTGGTCTCAGTTTACATCTACACATATTCTTATTAAAAAGATGATTCTAAGGATTTAAACTCCACTTCATATGTTAGGAATGATGTATACGATAATACCGAGACTGTTTATTTAGACTTAAAGAGCGAACTAAAGACTGTTTTATCTAGTTTAGAAGGCGATATCCATCAACCATCTGACAAGTCAATTTCAAGTGAGTTAGGATTTGCAATATGGGTGTTAAATTACCTAAGATCGTTGTACCTACTTTTCGGGAAAGTACACTGAATGGCTGACATTTAGAGATTTATTTATTTCTTTAATTGACAAAAATAGTTCGCTTGCTAAAGTAAAAAACTTCATTATTTAAAAACTATCTTACCGGGAAGCTGAGCAATTGCTGAGGCATATTCCTATATCGGAATGCAATTATGACAAATGTTGGGCTCAGCTTGAAACACGGTACAACAACAAAAGTATTTATCACATTGTATATTAAAAGATTATTCAGCCAAAATAATATTCAAAGAGTCATCTGAAGCGCTTAGAGTTGACGGATACTACCTCTGATTGTTTGGGTGCCTTATCAAACTTGGGCATTGACATAAGTTCATGGGACATAATTATAATTCATATCCTTACACTAAAATTAGATGCTAATACTAGAAAAGATTAGGAAATAAATGTCACTAGCAATATCGAGTCTGATAAGTTGCCTACATTTGCACAATTTAAAGAATTTGACAGGTCGATACAGAGCTTTTGAGTTTTAGAACCTGATTAAACGCACAAAGTGACAAAAATAATTTTAATAGAAATAAATCTTTTACATGTTATGAATACTACTATATCATGTTAATTTTGCAAGGAAGAACATAAATTAGGCTTTTGTAAACAATTTTGAAACAAGTTGTTGACACTCGGCGTAAGTTTGTTCAGGACAATAATTTGTGTTTTAATTGCTTGGGCCAGAATCACTCTGCCAGGTATTGCCAATTCAATAACATGCAGAATTTGAACAGCAGACATCATTCTTTGCACCCAAAAACACAGATGAGTCTGTTCATCATACAGAGGTCCAAGCGCATGATGATACGGATGTAGAACTATCATATGATGCAGTTGAAGAACAAAGTGATATGGTTGCCTGTTTTTCGAAAGGGCGCTAGCCAAGTGTTATTAGCTACAGCTCTGGTCACAGCAGTGTTTAAAACGGAGCTGAATTCACAATTTGGGCGCTACTAGATCAGGGATCTCAAGCTTCTTCCGTAACTGAAAGGATAGTGCAATATTTAGGTTTAAAGAAACAACCCACCAAAAGAATTATTTCCGGAGTTGGAGTGATAATAGTTTAATATCAAAATTAATTGTTTACATAAAAATTCAATCAAAATATGATCCGACTGTTGAGTTTGTAGTTAAAGCTTACGTCTTGAAGTCAATTACATCTCTTCTTCCTACAAGAAAAATAACTGAATTAAAATGGGTGGAAATAAACAATATACAACTAGCAGATCCTCAATATCATACATCTCATAAGTTGATATGCTATTGGGGCTGAGATTTACTCTAAAATACTACAAGATGGTGTAAAAGGAATCCCGAGGTACAGTTATAGCAAAAAAACAAGTTTAGGTTGGATTCTGTCCGGAGCAATCCGATCAAGTGATGTTAGTTCATCGCATCTTAAAATTTTGCATGTTCATGAAGATCGTGAATGAAGATGAGGCATTAAGAAAATTTTGAGAATTGGAAGCAGAGCCAAATAAAAATAAAAAGATACTCACAAAGAAGAATCTCGGTGTGAAGATCTATTTCGTCAAACTACAATAAAAATGCAGATGGTAGATACGTAGTTCGTTTACCTTTTCGGAAGGACGATCCAGATTGCAAATATGGCCAGTCGAGGATATTGCACTGCTAAGATTTAAGTCTTTAGAGGCGAAATTTATTAAAAATATAAAATTAAAAATGAGTACGTAAACGTAATCAATGAATATATCGAACTTGGACATATGGAAAGAGTAGATCAAGCCCAATTAAAAATAAATTGCTGTATACTTGCCACATCATGCCGTTGTGCGTAATGATAAGGACACCACAAAAGTTCGGGTTATATTCGATGCTTCCTGCAAGAAAGAATGGAGTGTCTCTTAATGACGATTTATTGATAGGACCTCCTCTTCAATCTGAATTAAGGTACGTCTTGATGCGATGGAGAAGGCATCCCATTTGTTTGGTTGCGGATGTCGTAAATATGTATAGCAAGTAAGAGTGGCTATTGAAGACAAAGACTTCCAAAGATTATTGTGGAGAAGACGCTAATTCTAGCATACAGGATTACAAGTTACTTACAGTTACATTTGGTACTGCATCAGCTCCATACTTAGCAGTAAAGGCAATGCAACAAGTAGCTCAAGATGAAGGCGACGAATTCCACTTGCAGCTGAAAGAGTCATGACTGATTATTACATGGATGATCTCATGACAGGGTGTGAAAATGTGGATACAGGCCTAAAATGTACAATGAAGTGAACTCTCTTTTTGCGAAAGCGGTTTTCAGTTGCAAAATGGTCAAGCAGTAGCGATGATCTGCTAAAATAATAGAAAAGGATTACTTGGATAAGGATAGGAGTGAAACATTTAATATTAAACAAGACGAAATAATTAAAACACTGGGACTTACCTGGAACCGATGCGTTGACTCTTTCCAGTATGCAGTGAAACTTCTTCCTCTGACTGAACCTGTAACAAAAAGAAAGGTAATTTTGGATCTTTGTAGACTTTTGATCCCTTGGGTTGGGTCGCTCCTTGCGTGATATTAGCAAAAATAGTTATTCAAAAGGATTGCAGGAATTGGATGGGATGACGTAGTACCGGCAAGCATAAAAGATGAATGGATGACTTACCGAAACGACTTACTCAAGTTGACTGAATGTTCTGTACCTAGGTGGATGGGAATGAAAAAATCTGATAAAAGAATTGACTTACATGGCTTCTGTGACGCGTCAAAACAAGCATATGCAGCCGTCGTGTATGTGAAAATAGTGGACTCTAAAGAAAGGTACATGTTTATTGTAACCGCAAAGACAAGGGTCGCCCCTATAAAAACAATATCAGTTCCGAGACTAGAATTATGTGGCGCAGTCTTTTAAAAATTAATAATTGAAATCGCAGAAGTACTAAATATAGATAAAACTAACCTCTTTGCTTGGACTGACTCTGAAATAGTGTTAGCGTGGATAAACAGTCACCCGAGCAGATGGAAAACTTTCATTGCAAACAGAGTTTCCGAAATTTTAAACATAATAGAGCCACAGCAATGGGGTCATGTTCAATCTAAGCAAAATCCAGCTGATTCTGCCTCTAGAGGTATTTCTCCATCCGAACTTCAGCGAACAATGTTATGGTTTCGTGGTCCAGATTTCTTATATCAGTCAAAAGTGAAACCTAAAACCAAAAACATATCGACTTCATTAGAGCAAGTACAGGTATAAATGAAGAAAATTAATTTATTTTGCAGAATTGGTCAACACTTACCAAACTTGTTAGAGTTGTAGCATATTGTGGGCGATTTTTAGAATTAAGGAAAATAAAGGCAAACAGAAAAAAAAAAAAACTTAACCGCTCTTGAACTGAAAGAAGCATTGAATACTTGCATAAGGATTTGTCAAAATAAAAACTTTAAGAAAGAAATTCATAAATTGAAATTAAAAATATATTACCCATGGTCCATTAAAACTAATCACCCATTTTGGATGATGAAAGTATATTAAGAGTCGGAGGAAGTTAGAAAACGCCAAAATCCTTTGGGAGAAAAAGCATCCTATTATATTACCAAAATTACGAGTCTTAGTAACCTTATAATTGCTGATACTCACTATAGAACACTTTACGGAGGCCCACAACTAATGTTGAATTTTTAAGGTCTTCATATTATATAATAGGAGTCAAACAATTATTCAAGGCTTTTTATCAAGTGTATAACGTGTATTAGATTTGCAGCTGCAACAAAGACTCAACTGATGGGTCAACTACCTGCCATAAGAATCACCCCTACTAGACCCTTCAAACGAAGTGGAGTAGATTACGCGGGCCCTATCAGTCTAAGGATTTCAAAAGGACGTGGACACCATGCGTACAAGGGTATATTTGCTTGTTCATATGCATAGTTACTCGTGCTGCACCTTGAGATTATTAGTGATCTCTCCACTCAAGGGTTTCTTGCAGCCTTTAAACGTTTCGTCGCACGACGTGGTAATTGCAGTGAACTGTGGAGTGATAATGAGACCAATTTTGTGGGAGCTTCAAGGGATTTACAAAAACTATTTAAAGCTGAGCAGTCTGGAATCGCCAAGGATATAGCCGAAGCTTTAGCCAACAACGGTACCAGTTGGCATTTTATTCCACCCCACACCCAACTTTGGGGACTTTGGGAAGCTGGCATTAAGTCGTGTAGCATCATTTAAAAAGAGTTATGGGACAGTCAACTTTAACTTTTGAAGAAATGTCAACGCTACTGAGTCAAATTGAGCTTGTCTTAACTCGACCGATTTCAAGATATAATGATGACGATGAAACAGTAGAAGCATTAACACCAGGTCATTTTCTAATGGTGAGCCAATTTTAACAGCCCCTGATTACAATTTCGATTCATCTAGCATTACGTATTTGAAAAGATGGCAACAGGCTCAAAATGACCCAGGACTTTTGGAAACGTTGGTCCCAGGAATACTTATCTCATTGCCTGAAACGATATAAATGGACAAACCAAACCGCTGAACCAAATATAGGCGATATTGTTATTAAAGGAGGACGATCTACCTCCTGTCGTTGGCTTCTTGGTAGGGTGATTCAAAACATTCTGGCCCAGACAATCTTACACGAGTCGTCACGTTGCACAAAGGCCCCTGTGATTAAAAGACCTACGTCTAAGTTGTGTATTTTACCTTTAATGTAAAATGAAATTTATATGTTACTGTAATAGTTATAAGTTGTACCTATATCTTTAATGTGGGTTTTAGATTCGTAGATTTTAAATGATGTTAGTTAGAAAATAAGATACTATTAATAAGTGATTGTTTTGTCATGGTATGCAGTAAAATAATGGACATTTGGTCAATATGTCCTTAGGGGCGATATGTTAACTTGTTTAAATTAGTACGATTTTTCTAGTGTAGATGGCGTTAATAGATACATAGATTGTGGTATAAAGATGTCATTTCATTGACGATAAGTGTGAACTGTAATTTTTATTGTTTGCTAATAAACCAGATCAAGTATAATGCTTGGAGCACCTCTGGTTTTGTTTGACATACAGTCCATAACCCATTTGTCCATGGGATTTCTATACGATATTTTCCGCGATGGTATTGACTGTCCGGATTTACGGAATACTGTCACGTTTAGTGTGCAAAGAAAACGTACTAGAATCACCAAGAAAACTATTTTAGTATTCCTCGTCACCCACACTTTACGGTAAAATAGTATCTTAACACGATTGCTATCAAATTATAACAAAACATTTAATACCATCGATCCCTTTATAAGCAGTAAAAGTGATTTTAGAAACAGTACGTGCATGCATTTTGAACACAGCTTCTGTTGTATAAATTACCTGTGTTTGTAACCAGTTACATAGGATGCAGGTAAGGTACATTATGAAGAACACTTACTATAGGTAGCTATATTTAAATAATAAGTGAGCTATATAAATATTTAATCTATGTATATATGTATGTGTGTGTATATTTGTGTATGTATGTGTATGTATATATGTATGATAGATATAATATATCATGCCATGATATAAATAAATTAATTTAAAAAATTTACTGAGGAGTAAATCGGATATCAATTTATCAGGGCTTAATACGAGTATCTAAGTGTTAGTAAACCTAATATTACTTAAAGTTTATTACTGTTATTTTATTAAGCTGTTTTTAAATTGGTCTAATTTCCATCGTTTTATTCATTATAATTGTACCTTGCTTACCTTTATATTTAATATGTGGATAACTGTCATTAGCATACTGAAGTTAATTTGAAATTAGTGATATATTGTTGTTATCTTTATAAAAATTAAAAAAATTAATGTAGCCGAATATTTTTAATTAAATTAGCAGAAAAGATGGTAAGTGGCTACTGCAACCTCTGTACAACTTAAAACAAAGAAAGCTCCTCTCGCTGTCTGACATAGCAATGCCTCTTATCATTCAAGCCGTATCATCATAGTGACTGCAATGTTACTTGATGGTAGAAATGGACAAGAACGTGGTATCTATCCACATTCTACATGAATTAACAGTTAGGACAGAAGTCTTACTACTTATTAGATAGGATTGTATAATGGCAATGCTCCGTCCGTCCGTCTGTTTGTCAGCGGGCTGTATCTCATGATCCGTAATAGTTAGACAGTTTAAATTTTCACAAAATGTATATTTCTGTTGCCGCTATAAACAACAAATAATAAAATTAAAATAAATTAAAAAAAGTGGGCTCCCTACTAGAAACGTATATTACGATGGTACGGAACTCTTCATGCGCAGTCCGACTCGCACCAGTTATTTATTTTCATTTAAAAAGTAGCTAAGCTCGGATTCTCTCCTGTACCTTGGTGGCATTTTCATACATAAATTGAACATGGTCAAACATCCATAAAAATAGTAGTTCCGTTCGTGATTTTAATTCGCAACCCATAGCACCGCAGCCATGCGCTTGATCACTGCAGTATCGGGCTGTCTTTGGTCTTAATTTGTAATTTAACTCTTTGCATTTATTTGCCTGATAATAGTCTTGTTATACGTACATTAATTCATTGCGATGATTTTGGAAATGTAGATAAGAATAGAAATAAAGATATAATAAGAAATAATTTTACACTGGTAGGGCAACGCTGCAGCTATAATATGGTTGTAGTACGAAAGAGTCGGCTCGACTGGGGAGGACCACGCTCTCATAGAATACCAGCGTGTTGTTTCTGAATTCCATAGATGCCGTTCTCTAACAATGTTTTTGCTTTTAATCAGGCTTTTCACACCTTTGTCGAGCTCAGAGTTATATCGATCCATCCACCTATCTATTACAGCCTATAAAAACCCTTTTTATAGAATAAAGTGACAAACGAGCACACAGTTCACCTAATATTAAGTAGATCCTGTGGCCCATAGGCATCTACATTTATCCTCGATTAAGAATCAAAATATGGATGCGTTGTCAGCCGAGAACTAAGATAGAATGCCTCTTTTTCCAGTAAAAGGGTCTCCGGTTCTCTACACTCACCATACGAAACGCATTCAGCTGATATTTTACGCTGGTTTACTGTGAGAGCGTGGTCCTACCCCGTTTACGCTGACCCATTCGTGGTATACAATAATAATATAGCTGCAGCGTGGCTCTACCACGTAAAAACTGCCTCATTGGTCTATTTGTAATAAGTACGAATGTCGATTATGTGGTCCCAGGCCCGAATCACGGGTCGGCCTATTGATTATTGTTTTTTCTATCGAGTAATTCTCACCGCCAGAGCACCAGTGCTTGCCCAACATTCGTACACTAAAATCTAGCCGTGACGGAAAGGCGGTCTTGAGGACATTATAATACGTATCATATATAAAATATACATAACCCGAAAACATTATCCTCCTTTTATTTTTTTTATTTTTAATACCTTTATTCATATAAAATACATGCATTAAAAATAATAATAAACATCGCCAAACTATGCAACAGTTTGTTGGCGACAATGGCGCTCTTATCTTATACATTAATAATATGTATTTTATGTTACATACATACTTATCTTAGGTATATTTATTACAATATATATCTCTATCTTTAATTAATACTTATTATAGGTCATTATACTTTTCATAGGAATGTATATTTCAGTCTTTTCTTCAATGTTACAGTGCTTATGTCTTTGGACGTATCTCTTATAAAATCTATTCTATTATATATTAGCGGAGTTAAATATTGCCTAGTTCTCTTACCATAATAGTTTCTTATGTGGTATCACATATTTACCCTTCTCAACTTGCCTGGTACGATATTTATGCGTTATAGGTTGTTTACATTTATTTATTTTATATTGTTCTAAAGCAATTAAGTAATCTACTTTTTCATGCACTGGAAGTATTTTACATATATTAAATAATTTGTCATAATTTGTTTTACACTGTAATTTTACTTTTTACTTACTAAATACTTAAGTAGTCTAATCTGTAAATGTTTTATACGATCTAACTGTGTTTTGAATGTTAGCCCATAACTGCTCAATCCATAATTGATTACTGAGTCAGCCAGTGCATAATATAGTACGTACAAGACTTTTCGATTCATGAAATTGCTTGGGTGAAAGGATCACCAGTATTGATTGCAGTTTATTACACACACCATTGACGTGCAGTTTCAGTTCATATTACTATCTACTGTTAGGCCTAAGTATCGGTATTTATCTACTACATCTATGTTTGTGCACTGGCAGCCAGCTTTATTGAGGTGTAGACACTGTATGTATGACCAATTATATTTATGTTTATTTTACCTTGCTTAAAGACGTTACTGTGGGTGAACTTATATACATAGCCTTTGTTTTGATAAATTTATAATTATACCGTTATCATGTGCCCATTTAATTATGTTTTCTAAGTCCTCCTGTATGTATTTTGTGCATCACTCGTGTTATTGGTTGAGTACATTAGGCACATGTCGTCTGCATACATAACCGTTTTACAATGTTTTATCACATTAATGACACTATTAACATGCATAATGTACCCAACTGGACCGAAAACCGATCCGTTGGTACTCCAAGACTCACGCCACATCGTCCCCTGTTACTCGTCTATCAATGTAATAAGGATCTATTTTGCAAATAGCATTTAAACCATCGGTTGATGGGGCCTCTGATACCACATTCATCCATCGCACGCAGTAGTACCTCGTGTTCCAGGGTGTCGAATGCCTCCTTTTATAATCAATAAAAGAGCAGCGACAAACTTACCCTCATTGAGATTGTTGTTGATATAGTCAGTAAATTGCGCAAGCGCAGTGTCCGTGCTGCGACCGTGACGGAACCTGTGCTGCGCATCTGATATTGGTTATATTGCTCTAAGTAACAACTTATCTGATTCACTATTACTTTTCTACTATTTTATTTATTACCGATAATATTGCAATTGGTCTATAGTTACTATAGTCCATGTGGCTCCTGTTTTATATATTGGTCGTATTATTGCTTTTTAATATATCCGGGTAAACTCCCCACCCACACTCATATTTATAAATTTAGCTAATACTGGGCTTTATTTTCTTTACCTGCTTTATATCTTGTACTCTAATTTTGTCTAATCCCGGTGCTTTATTAAAATCTAAATTATTTATATATTTTTCTATCGTATGCGCTCCTACCTTCTTAAAGTAAAAGACTTATCACTTGGTTTTACATATGAAATTCTATCTAAAAAATATTATCACAGTTCTGCTTTATTTTCTGTACTTCTCCTGTGAACGTTTCAGAAAACTTATTGCAAATATTATACACACTGCTAGTTTGACCTAAAGATTTTAAATAACGTCATCTAAACCCGTTTTAGGCTTGCCTATCCATTTATTTATGTTACACCATATTTTCTAAAATCATTTTTATTTTGTATCTCATTCTGCCTGTATTTATTCTTAGCTTTATCTATTAATTTATTAACCTTATTTCTATATCTCGTATACATAAGTCTTTTATTCATATTCTTAGGGGATTTCCAAACCCTGAACAGTAAGTCCTATGTTCTATCTTTTACATAGTTCGTTATTAACCCATGGTTGTAATTCTCTTTTCTTTGGTGTTTTCTGTATTACACTTATCATATATATCTATAAAAACCCTTATTATGACCAGGGGTATGTAAAAGGAATAGAAAATAATTCTTATTTTAAAAACGTCTATGTTTTTAAATGAAGTTTACCGTAGTAATTTCTTTCGCAATTTTGATACCACAACGTATAAAAAATATGTTATTTCCTGCGATTAGTGAAATAATAACTATAAAACCTCACCGAAAAGAATATCTACTAACATGGGGTGAGTGTCGTAAGTGACAGCGGAAACTGAACCAGAAGATTGGCAACATCTTCCTGATAACAGCTAAATAAAAATTGTTTACACGTGGAAGAGCCATGCTACAGCTATATTGTAGTTATAGCACGAATGAGTCGGCTCGACCGGGGAAGGACCACCCTCTCACAGAATACCAGCATAAAATAGCATCTCAATTGCTGCTGTGTTTCGTTTTGTGAATGTGGAGAACCAAAGAGCATTATTGAAAAGAGGCATTCCATCCTTAGCCTCAGGGGTGACAACGCAACTGCATTTTGATGTTTCATCGAGCACCGATGTAGATGTCTATGGGCCACAGTATCCACTTACAATCAGGTGGACTGTACGCGTTTGTCACCCTTACTCTAAAAAATATCTAACCCACAGCATCCCTTACTATCAGGTGAACTATGCTCGTTTGTCACCTTTATTCTAAAAATATATAAATATGACTACCTCGTTCGTCTAGTGGTTGTAGTAATGAGACTACTGATCATGAGATCCGGGGTCGAATCTCAGTCGGACCAAAAGAATCACTTATTGAGCTCAATAATTGATATTTAGTCAATAATTTGCTCAATAATTGATATTTAGTGGTAATAGTGATCTTGAAAATAAGATTATGGTATGCTGGAATTAGTTTCTGTTGATACAAATAACCATCAGCTCTGTGGCGTGGTGATTATTATGGCAAATTCACCATACAACTAGAATTCCATGTTCAGCTGAGCATTTACGGATTGATGAACGTGAAGAAGCGTTAGCTCTGCAAATTCAGGGTGATGCATTAACATAGTGAAGAAGACTAAAATAAAATAAAAAGTTATTTATGAGACAAAAAGGTGTAAAGTCCTCAAGACTTGGCTGTGGAGCACTCTCTTAAATATTTTTGAATAATACGTAAAAATATTTAAAAGAGTGAGATCCACATCCAAGTCTTTGCATTTGAGCAACAAAATTAAGACTCTTAATAAAATTAAGTTTGAATTTCCAAAACCTAAACAAAATCCATCCATGTCCAGCTCATTACGAACGATCTGTGCGCATATCTGGACAGCTAATTCGGTGATAGGTAGGATCGATGACCTGTGAACTGGCTGGCGATTACCAGACCTAACACTTCTAGACTTTTATTTGTGGGCCAAACTAAAACGATTAGTATACACAGAAGAAGGACAAAGTGTTAGTGAAGTTTAACAAACAAATTACAAAGACGTGCAAATTTATGTTTAGAAAGAAATGGTAGACATTTTGAACAATTACTGCGATATCGCTTAAAAGGTAATTTTATTGTAATAATAATAGTATAATTTTGTAAATATCAATCAGTGTTGTTTGTATAAATAAGTTGATTTCGATCTTTTAAATACACCTAAGTTGTTGCAGTATACGGTAGGCTTAAAATTATTATTAGAAATATGAATTCATTATAATGCAACATAAAATTTAACATGTAATTAGCCGTAAACGTATGAAGATAAGATCGAAATCACAAAATAATAATCTGAAACGAAAGGTTTTCGGTTCCGGCGGAGTGCTTCGGCTGTATTCGGTCGGCACGAATGTATGTCAGCCAAATAAGAAATAAGACGTATTAATAAACACCTAGTCGTAATGCACATCATGTAATGTATCAGGTTTTTGCGTTTACAATGCGGCTGAAAATGCTGAATTTTAAGTGCCATGCATTACAAAACAAACAAATGCAACAGGTTGTCTTTACTACCGCAACACTCATTAGCGCCATTGCAATTTGTGGCTAGAAATTTTGTCCTAAGAAAGTGGACCTAACTAGTCGTTCTGTAATCAGGCTAGATATTGTCTGCCGTTTTAGTCAACGTATTATAACGTCATTCCAGCTGAACGTCAGTAATCTTTATTCGTAGACTATAAAAAAAAACACTTAACTGCAAGCACTACGAAGCCAAGTATTGTAGCTAGGTCTTTTCAATATACCTGATTCTAAATTTTGGCTGCAACGATGGTGTGCCCCACTCGGCCGATAAGAACGATGAATGCCAAAAGAACGAAAGAATTGTGCATGCGTCTCGTTCGCGCTACAACTTTCATTCGCTAGAGATGGCAGCCTACGCCGTTTGAAATAATATCACCTATTTATAGTTAAACTTTTACGCAAATGCCATAGGATGAATTGCTTTATGTATTTTTGGATTTTCAGAAATTTTGCCTATCATTTATATTTTACAAAAACTTTCAAGAAAAGCTTCTATTCCACTTACAAAAACACCATATTCTTTACCAGATGGTAAAAATTCACCCAGTATATTAATGACTTACCTTACAAAGTAGAAGATAACCATCATAATCATCATTAAAAGCTCTTCACAAGTCCACTGCTGAACATAGGCCTCCCCAAGGAATGCCACAAAGCATGATCCTGAGCTACCTGCATCCATCGACTTCCTGCATGTCTTACCAGGTCGTCACTCCATCTAGTGGGGGACGCCCTACACTTCGTCCGCCGGTACAGGCCGCCAATCAAGAACATTTTTCCCCATCGGTTGTCGGTTCTTCGAGCTATTTGGCCGGCTCATTGTCACTTCAGCTTACTAATCCGTTGGGCTATGTCGGTCATTCTGGTTCTACTGCGAATTAATTTAATAACTTAATCATATTAACGCATAGGCGTCAATCATGGCGCATCACTATTCAACCACTTTAGTATGAGTATCTATAGAACGTCTGCTTACGCTTGACATAGTGCAATGATCGATATGCGCGCTCTATAGCTTGCTAATATATACTCTATAGTTCAGCTCTTAACTTCTTATTTGGCGTAACAATATGTAGACAGATCCGTAGTATTTATTTAAATTTATGGTTTTATTCCTTTTCTTGTTATATCTTCTCAATTATATTCCATTAAAACTTGATAGAAGTGAACATAAATATTTAGCAAGCTTCCCAAATACATTAGAATGCAAACCGTATTTGTTAGATCATTAAATGTTGTTTGGTACAAAGTTAGAGATTTGCGACATTTGAGACAATATCTAAATCCTTATATATCTTTACTGTCTTTGAGCGCGTATGTGGTGAAATTTGCATTGTTGCCAGATTAACTGTCGGTAAATCGACGCGATGAAGTGTTCGTACAATAGGGCTGCGATGACCATCCTAGTAGAGATCCTAACCAACTACAGATATAAGGCAGTTGACATGTCATGGCCTTTAATCAAAGGTTTCAAATGTTTTAGAGGCCATTGGGAACATTGTCATACAAAACTTATATCTCGTACGTAAGTGACGTCACTAGCTTTAAATAGCAAAACACGTATAAAAGATAATTAGCTAAGATTCGCGTAATAAATTAAAATTATGTGTCTTACCTAGTTTAAGTATGGTAGTACTTGTAGTACGGACCAGTGTAGTAGTGTTGGGAGCAGTGGTGTTGGGATTAGTGATGACGGAGATGACGGAGTACGCAAATAGCTATGTCTACACCAGTGCGCTTTCCTGTTCATCTTGCGTCTTCCTCTAACGGCATGCTAAGCAACCATAGCGCATGCAATAGCGCATGCACTAAAACAAGTTCGACAACAGTGCATGCCTCTAACGAACGCTGATCCTTCACCGGTGGGTTCGCATGCAACATTGCGTGCATTTTAGTAAGAGAAATGGCGGAAGACAAAGTAAAACATTAGATAATAAGTGTTATGTTTCGTAATTTTGGTTCCACTATTTTCAATAGCTTTGAAAGTAGCTTTAGTCATTCATGAAATTTTTAAAAAGAATGTCATTATTTAGCTCTAAAGCTTTCAATATTGCGTTGTTCCGTTTTTCAAATAATCTTTCATCCAGATTCTCCTTTTCTTGCGTTTCCCTGTACTAAACACAAGATATGTCGCACTGATATCTACTAGTGCCGCGTCCATCTCTAACAAACCTAACTGAGGCGCGTGAGGTATAGACGTTTAAAAAAGTACGTACACAAAATAAAAGTAGTTTTACAAAAATAGTGATATTCATTCTGTAAATATTAGAACAGACACAAGTTAGTAGTTCTAGTTATTCGACTTCACTGAGTCAGTAATTCATTCTTGGGGCAATTTATTACAACAATCCCAGAAAATTCCCAAAATTTGACCTGCTCAAAATTCAAAAACTTAATCAATATAAATTTGTATAAAAGGGTTATTATAATAATTGACTTTCAATAAGAATTACACATGTGATCTATATTGAATAAAATATTCTATTCTATAATATTAAGGAATTTATGGATGATAATAACCCTGGGAATGAGGTGATCCTACTAAGCTATTTCTAATTTTTTTTGTGTTCTTAATTGTGTGACATACATGATTGTTAGCTCTATTTTTTAATTCCGCTGGGTTTCTTGCTGGTTCTTCCCAGGACAGAGATTTTTTCCGAACCAGTGGTAATTAAACAAGAGTGACTTTCAATAAGTATTATTTACAATCGATATCGAATAAGAAAGCTTCTGCTTCTGCTTCAATGTATATTGGGGCTGCGGAATCATTTTTTATAGAATAAGGGTGAAAAACGAGCACACAGTCTACCTGTTGGTAAGTGGATGCTGTGGCTCATAGATATCTACATTTGTTTTAATTTATTCATGGATTGATTGCCTATCAAAAATTCACTTCTGAACAATAGGCCTCCCTCATAGATTGCTTTATATTAAATTAATGATTAGAATAGAATAGAACATATTTTATTCATCATAGATGAAAAATACTTAAGTGGTAAAAACAAAGGTGACTTTAATCTTT